>PITA01007072.1:0-94634 GCA_004023965.1 Spilogale gracilis | reverse complement strand
CATCCATATGCTGTCTACAAGAGACTCATCTTGAATCTAAAGATACTTCCTGATTGAAAGTGAGGGGATGGAATACCATCTTTCATGCCAATGGACCCCAAAAGAAAGCCGGGGTAGCGATTCTCATATCAGACAAATTGGACTTTAGTCTTTAAACTGTAGTCAGAGACACAGAAGGACACTACATCATTCTTAAAGGGTCTATACATCAAGAAGATCTAACAATTGTAAATATCTATGCCCCTAACATGGGAGCAGCCAACTACATAAGCCAACTGTTAAACAAAATAAAGAATCATATTGATGCAAATACATTAATCGTAGGAGATCTTAACACACCACTCTCAGAAAAGGACAGACCACCTAAACAGAAAATCAACAAAGAATCAAGAGCCTTGAATGACACATTGGACCAGCTGGATCTCATAGATATATTCAGAACATTTCAACCTAAAACAGCAGAATACTCATTCTTCTCGAGTGCACATAGAACTTTCTCCAGAATAGACCACATACTAGGTCACAAATCAGGGCTCAACTGATACCAGAAGATTGAGACTATTCCCTGCTTATTCTCTGACCACAATACCATGAAACTGGAGTAAACCAAACAAAAAGTTCAGAAGAAAATCAAACACTGGGAAGCTAAAAATGATCCTGCTCAAGAATCTATGGATCAATCAAGAAATCAAAGAAGAACTGAAACACTTCATGGAAACCAATGAGAATGAAGATACTTCGATCCAAAGCCTATGGGATACAGCAAAGGCAGTCCTAAGGGGGAAATTCATAGCCATCCCAGCCTCACTCAAAAAAATTGAAAAATCCCGAATACACCAACTCTCCTTACACCTTAAAGAACTGGAAAATCAACAAAAAATTAAACCAACCCCCCACACAAGGCGGGAAATAATAAGGATTAGAGCAGAGATGAATGAATCAGAAACTAGAGATACAGTGGAACACATCAATGAAACTAGAAGTTGGTACTCTGAAAGAATCAATGAGATCAATAAACCATTGGCCAAAGTAACCCAAAAGAAAAGGGAGAAGACGCAAATTAACAAAATCATGAATGAAAGGGGAGAGATCACGACTAACACCAAGGAAATTGAAACAATCATCAAAAATTACTATCAACAATTATATGCCAATATGTTTAACAACCTAGAAGAGATGGATACTTTCCTAGAAACCTATAAACTACCAAGAATGAAACAGGAAGACATTGACAATACTAATAGACCTATATCTAGTAATGAGATGGAAGCAGTGATAAAAAACCTCCCCCAAAACAAGAGTCCAGGCCCAGACGGATTCCCTGGGGAATTCTACCAAACATTCAAAGAAGAAATAACACCTCTTCTCCTGAAGCTATTTGAAAAAAGAGAAACGGAAGGAAAACTTCCAGGCTCTTTCTATGAAGCCAGCATCACTCTAATCCCCAAACCAGACAAATACCCCATCAAAAAGGAGAACTTCAGACCAATATCGCTGATGAATACCGATGCCAAGATTCTCAACAAGATCCTTGCTAACAGGATCCAACAATACATTAAAAAGATTATCCACCATGACCAGGTGGGTTTTATCCCAGGGATGTAGGGGTGGTTCAACACTCGCAAAACAATCAACATGATAGAACAAATCAATAAGAGAAGAGAGAAAAACCACATGGCACTCTCAATTGATGCAGAAAAGGCATTTGACAAAATACAACATCCGTTCCTGATCAAAACTTTTCAAAGTATAGGGATAGAGGGAACATTTCTCAACCTCATAAAATCTATCTACGAAAAACCCACAGCGAATATCATCCTCAATGGGGAAAAACTGACAGCCTTTCCTCTGAGATCATGAACAAGGCAAGGATGCCCACTCTCACCACTACTATTCAACATAGTGTTAGAAGTCCTAGCAACAGCAATCGGACAGCAGAAAGAAATAAAAGGTATCCAGCTTGGCAAAGAAGACGTCACACTTTCTCTCTTTGCAGATGACATGTTATTATATGTGGAAAACCCAAAAGACTCTACCCCCAAACTACTAGATATGATACAACAATTTGGTAATGTGGCAGGATACAAAATCAATGCGCAGAAATCAGTTGCATTCTTATACACCAACAACGAAAAAATAAAGGGACATCAGAGAATCGATTCCATTTACTATAGCACCAAAAACTATAAGATATTTAGAAATAAACCTAATCAAAGAAGTCAAGGATCTGTACTCGAGGAACTACAGAACACTTATGAAAGAAATTGAAGAAGACACAAAAAGATGGAAGAGCATTCCATGCTCATGGATTGGAAGAATAAACAGTGTCAAGATGTCTATACTGCCCAGAGCAATCTATACTTTCAATGCTATTCCGATAAAAAATCCACCAACATTCTTTAAAACAATCCTAAAATTTATATGGAACCAAAAAAGACCTCGAATTGCTAAGGAATTGCTGAAGAAGAAAAGCAAAGCTGGGGGCATCTCATTACCAGACTTCAGGCTTTATTACAAAGCTATGATTACCAAGCAGCATGGTACTTGCACAAAAACAGAGAAATAGACCAATGGAACAGAGTGGAGTGCCCACATATGGACCCACAAATCTATGGTCAAATCATCTTTGACAAAGGAGGAAAATATATCCAGTGGAAAAAAGACAGTTTCTTCAATAAATGGTGCTGGGAAAATTGGACAGCTACATAAGAAGAATGAAACTAGTCCATTCTCTTATACCACACACAAAGGCAAACTCGAAATGGATGAAAGACCTCAACGTGAGACAGGAATCCATCAAAATCCTGGAAGAGAACATAGGCAGTAACCTCTTTGACATTGGCCACAGCAACTTCTTTCAAGGCACGTCTCCAAAGGCAAAGGAGACAAAAGCGAAAATGAACTTCTGGGACTTCATCAAAATAAAAAGCTTCTGTACAGCAAAGGAAACAATCAACAAAACAAAGAGGCAACTGACAAAATGGGAGAAGTTATTTGCAATGACACTACAGACAAAGGGCTGGTATCCAAGATCTATAAAGAACTACTCAAACTCAACACCCAAAAAGAAGATGAACACATCAAAAAATGGGCAAGAGACATGAAAGGGCACTTCTCCATAGAAGATATACAAACGGCTAACAGACACATGAAAAAATGTTCAGCGTCATCACTAGCTCTCAGGGAAATTAAAATCAAAACCACACTGAGATACCACCTTACACCAGTCAGAATGGCCAGAATTAACGAGACAGTAAACAACAAGTGTTGGAGAGGCTCCAGAGAAAGGGGAACCCTCTTACACTGTTGGTGGGAATGTAAACTGGTGCAGCCACTTTGAAAAACAGTGTGGAGATTCCTTAAAAAATTAAAGATAGAGCTACCCTATGACCCTGCAATTGCACTACTGTGCATTTACCCCAAAGATACGGATGTAGTGAAAAGAAGGGCCATATGTACCCCAATGTTCATCGCAGCAATGGCCACAATCGCCAAACTGTGGAAAGAGCCACGGTGCACATCAACAGATGAATGGATAAAGAAGATGTGGTACATATATACAATGGAATACTATGCCTGCATCAGAAAGGATGAATATCCAACTTTTGTAGCAACATGGACTGGACTGAAAGAGATTATGCTGAGTGAAATAAGCCAAGAAGAGAAAGTCAAGTATCGCATGGTTTCACTTTCTTGCGGTGCATGAGGGGTAACCTGGAGGACAGTGGGAGAAGGAAAGTAAATGGAAACTAGGGTAATCTAGGGAGGTAAATGAAACAACAGAGTCTTTGGACATAGAAACAAACTGAGGGACTTGGAGGGAGGGGCGGTGGAGGGATGAGAGCCTGGTGGTGGGTACTGGGGATACCTAAAGCGTAGAGCACTGGGTGTGGGGAATGGGGAATGAATCTTGGATCACTGGAAAAAAAAATTTTAGTTACAATAAAAAAAAGAAAAAAAACTTCATTATTTAAATATACAAAAACTCAAATGGTAACATATTTGCTTTTTTTTAGTCATCCATCTCATATCAAGTTTATTAAGTCTTCTATGACAACCAGCTGAGGTCAAACCCTTGCAGAAATGGTGGCCTGATGGGTATGGAGACCAGGAATAGGACAGGCAAAAGCTATAGAAAGACAGAGAGAAAATGGCCTAGGAAACACAAAGATTTTACATATTTTTCTATTTTTTTAGACAAACTTTGATTATACCATGATGAATAGAAGAGTACTGGCCAAGAGGAGAGAACAACATTGAAGATCTATTTGTATAACAGTTAAATGGGTCTAATTCTACGAAACGGCACCTGAAGACCTGTGGGCCTCATTGGAATCCCAGACTCTGCAGGCACTGCTATTTGGCACATTCACATTCCAAAGTGCTGATTATAGGTGACCCTTGAACAACATGGCTTTGAATTGCCCAGTTCCACCTATATGCCAATTTCTTTTGAAAAAATATAGTACACTACTATAGATATACTTTCTCTTATTATTTTAATGGCATTTTCTTGTGTTTAGCTTACTTTACTCTAAGAATATAGTATATAATGTACAAGACATACAAGATACATGTTGATCAACATTTTATGTTATTGGTAAGGCTTCCAGTAAGCACTAGACTATTAGTTGTTAAGTTCTGGGAGACTCAAAGTTATACATGGGTTTTTGAACATACAGGGGGTTAGCATCCTTAATCCCTACTTTGTTTAAGGGTCAACTGTATTATATTGTCTTTGTTCCACACAAAGACTTTTTGTTGATAAAAATGTTGATAGTAGCTCAATTCATAATCATCAACACCTGCAAAAACCTAAGTGGATAAGCAAACTGTGACATATCCATACGCTGAACAATAAAAAGGAATAAACTAGGATTTGAAAATCATCTTCCAAGAGAAACATGAATATAACTGGAAAAAGTTTTCAGACAAAAGTACCCAAAAGACAATAAAACCTTTAAACTTTTTGAAGTCTAAGAAAAATAACCAAAGGGCATACAGCAAATAGATAAACAACAGAGGAAGTTTCTGACATTTAAACCAGAGTCTGCACCTATTTCTCCCAGCTCTCTACTGTGAAAGGTTTTTGCTACACAGTGCTGCATCCCATAAGGAAAAGCAGCTCCTATTATCCCTCCAATCGCCAGAACTGAGACAAAGAGATTATATCCCAGGTAGTACTAAAGCTGGCCATGATAAGTGATTGCTCCCATCTCCCCAGTTTGGCTCTGGCTCCAGCTTTATGGTATAGAGATCTGCCCATGGTAAGCACTTCAGAAAAAGAGATGCATGGAAGCCCTGCATGAGGAAGGTGACTATTTGGAGAGCAATGCAAAAAATCTTTGCCCAGGGCCTAGTGTTTGAAATGATCAGGATCATAGTGGAAACATCTTTATTCATCCTGCCTATATATATATATATATATATATATTTTTTAAATTTATTTTATAATTTATTTTTATATATATCTTAAATATATGGAAAACTATGTACCAACAAATTAGATAACTCCTATGAAATGGACAAATGCCCAAGAATACAAAATAATAGAAAATCTAAAGAGACATATAAGAAATAGACATTATATTTTTTAAACTTCCCAAAGGAAAACTCCAGGCTCTCATGTCTTCATTGGTAAATCTGCCAAATTTTTAAAGAAAAATAAGACCAATTATCCAAAAACTCTTCCAGGAAATGGAGAAATAGGCAACAGTCCACAACTCATTCTATCAAGGGCACTTTTACCGTGATAAAAAAGTCAGACAAATACAGCACAAAATTAAAAAAAATGAACTAGAGACCAATACTTCTCATCAATACAGACTCAACTATATACTACAGCACAGAAACACATTTTAAATACAAAGACATAGATAGGTTAAACCTGTGAGGATAAAGGAAAAGAACAAAGTCAAAGAACTGAAACTACTCATGTCCAGCACTTACTATAAAGCTACAATAACCAAGATAATGTGGTATTGATGAATATCAATGGAATGACCACTATCAATAGAAGGCCCAGAAATAGACTCACATAGATACAGGCTCAACTGATCTGGGAAAGGAACAAAGGTAATGCAATTGAGCAAACAGTCTTTTCAACAAATGGTACTTGAGCAATTGAACATCCACATGCCAAGAGAGAAAGAAAGGAGGGGGGAGGCGGGAGAGAAAGAGAGAGAGAAAGGAAAGGAAGAAAAAGAAAGAAACCTACATATACCTTATACTTTACACAAAATTTAACCCAAAAGGATCACAGACCTATTGTGAAATGCAAAGAATGTACATCTGGAAGGTAACATAGGAAAAAGTCTAGACAACTTTGTGTGTGGCAATGAGTTTTAAATACAACACCAAAGGCACAATCCATGAAAGAAATAAGTGACAAGAGGGACTGCATGGAAATTTTCTCTGCACATGAAAATGCCAAGAGAATGAGAAGAAAACCCACACTTGGAAAAAATATTTACAAAAGACCTATCTGATAAAGGGTTGTTACCTAATATACTCAAAGATCTCTTTAAACTCAACAACAAAGAAAACAACCTGACTTTTTAAAAAAAGTCAGACACCTGATCAAAAACCTCACTAAAGAATATATACAGATGGCAAACAAGCATGTGGAAAGATGTTCAGCACAATGTATCATTAAGGAACTAACAATTAAAACACGAATGAGACCCACCATGAATTGGGATTACCAAATCTAAAACACTGATGGTAGTTACAGCTACAAAAAGACATGGAAGAAACTTAAATGCATATTACTGAGTGAAAAAAGCCAATGTAAAATGGGTACATTTTGTATGATTCCAACTATATGCCATTCTGGAAAAAGCCAAACTATGCAATCCATAAAATTAGTAGTTGCCAGGGGTTAAAAAAGAGGGAAAAGTAAATAGGCAGAGCACAGATTTCAGGGCAGTTAAACTATTCTGTATGATACTACAATGGTGAATACATGTTATTATATATTTATCATAACCTATAGCATGTACAACATCAAAAGTGAACCCGAATGTAAACTATGGACTTTGAGCAATAGTGGTAAGTCGGTGTGGGTTCACTGAGTGGAAGGATGTATCACTGCGGTATTGAATGTTCTCCATGAGGGAGGTTGTGCACCTGGGGGGCTCAAGAGGTATATGGAAACTCTCTGTATCTTCTACTCAATTTTGCTAAAAATCTAAGACTACTCTAAAGAAAAAGATATTTTTTAAAAAACTCAAAAAAGTAAAAAGGATAGAAAAATATATATCATATGAACACAAATCAAAAGAAATCACCAGAGGCCATTTTAATATCAAAGTATACTTCAGAGCAAAGAATATCACCAAAGGATAAGAATGTCATTTCATGGGGTGCCTCGGTGGCTCAATCTGCTAAGCATCTCCCCAGGCTCTGATAGAGATCCCAGAATCCTGAAATCAAGGCCACCTCTCCCTGCCACCCAGGTTCTCTGCTCAGTGGGGAGTCTGCTTCTCCCTCTCTTCCCCTCCCCCTTCTCATGCTCTCACATGCACTCTCTTTCTCAAATAAAACCTTTTTTAAGATTTTTTTAATTTATCTGACAGAAAGAAACACAGCTAGAGAGAGAACCCAAGCAGAGGCAGTGGGAGAGGGAGAAGTAGACTTCCTGCCAAGCAGGGAGGCCTACGTAGGGCTTGATTCTGGGACTCTGGGATTGTGACCTGAGCTGAAGGCAGACGCTTAATGACTGAGCCATGCAGGCACCCCTAAAATAAATAAAATCTTTAAAATAATGTTATTTCATATTGAGAAAGAAAGAAATTAATCAGGAAGTAGTAATAGTTTAATTATTTAAGTCCCTGGTAACAGAATTTAAATTAATATGAAGCAAAAACTGAAAGAGTTGCAAGGAGAAATAATTTTTTTAAAATATAATCAGCAAATTGGAGGGAGAGGTCATACAGAGGACGTGGCCTCCAGTTAACCCATGAGCTGGACCTGGGCAATGGGACACTCCTCACTCCTTCCCCTATCCTTGAAATGTGCATTCCATTTCCTTCCCTGTTCCCAGAAGCTTCCCCAAAGATATAACCTTTAGAGAGTGATGTGGTGCTGAGACTGTCTGGACAGTATATATGGATGAACCCACATAAGGCCTTATAGTAACCGAAGATTTGGCCAGTAGGTACAGAGATCTACTTGTCTTACAGCCACCCACAATGGTGGTTATATATCACATTGGTCAAGATACATCTTCCCTTGCAACTAAAACTAAAACCTTCCATTCTCTATGCCACACACAAAGATAAACTCGAAATGGATGAAAGACCTCAACGTGAGACAGGAATCTATCAAAATCCTAGAGGAGAACACAGGCAGTAACCTCTTTGATATTGGCCACAGCAACTTTTTTCAAGACACATCTCCAAAGGCAAAGGAAACAAAAGCGAAAAAGAACTTTTGGGACGTCATCAAAATAAAAAGCTTCTGCACAGCAAAGGAAACTGTCAACAAAACAAAGAGGCAACCCACAGAATGGGAGAAGATATTCACAAATGACACTACAAAGGGTTGATATCCAAGATCTATAAAGAACGACTCAAACTCAACAATCAAAATAAAGATCACCAAGTCAAAAATTGGGCAGGAGACATGAAGAGGCACTTCTCCATAGAAGACATACAGATGGCTAACAGACACATGAAAAAATGTTTGTCATCACTAGCTATGAGGGAAATTCAAATAAATACCATATTGAGATACCACCGTACACCAGTCAGAATGGCCAAAATTAACAAGACAGAAACAACAAGTGTTGGAAAGGTTGCAGAGAAAGGGGAACCTTCTTTTTTTTTAAGATTTTATTTATTTATTTGACAGAAAGAAACACAGCTAGAGAGGGAAGACAAGCAGAGGTCCTGAGAGAGGGAGAAGCAGGCTTCCCGCTGAGCAGGGAGTCCGACACGGGGCTCGATCCCGGGTCTCCAGGATCATGACCTGAGCTGAAGGCAGTCGCTCAACCAACTGAGCCACCCAGGCATCCCAGAAAGGGGAACCTTCTTAACACTGTTGGTGGGAATGCAAGTTGGTGCAGCCGCTCTGGAAAACATTGTGGAGACTCCTTAAGAAATTAAAAATAGAGCTACCCTATGACCCTGCAAAGGCATTACTGGGTATTTACCCCAAAGATACAGATGTAGTGAAAAGAAGGGCCATATGTACCCCAATGTTCATTGCAATGGCCACAATCGCCAAACTGTGGAAAGAGCCCAACAGATGAATGGATAAAGAGGATATGGTCCATATATACAATGGGATATTACATCACCAGCAGAAAGGATAAATACCCAAGTTTTATAGCAACATGGGCTGGATTGGAAGAGATTATGCTGAGTGAAATGAGCCAAGCAGAGAAAGTCAAGTATCACATGGTTTCACTTACTTGTGGAGCATAAGGAGTAATATAGAGGACAGTAGGCGAAGAAAAGGAAATGGGAAGTGGGGTAAATCAGGGAGGGAGAGAAAACATGAGAGACTTTGGACTCAGAAACAAACTGAGGGTCTTGGAGGAAGGAGGATGGGTGAGCCTAGTGATGGGTATTGAGGGCACGTATTACACGGAGCACTGGGTGTGGGGCATAAACAATGAATCTTGGAACACTGAAAAAATAAAATAAGTTAAAAAATAAAACTAAAACCTAATTGATTTTGATGACATAAATCCAGTTAGAAATTAGGATTTCAGTGGCGCCTGGGTGGCTCAGTTGGTTAAGCGACTGCCTTCAGCACAGATCATGATCCCGGAGACCCGGGATTGAGTCCCACATCGGGCTCTCTGCTCCGCGGGAAGCCTGCTTCTCCCTCTCTCACCCCCCGCTTGTGTTCCCTCTCTGGCTATGTTTCACTCTGTCAAATAAATAAAATCTTTAAAAAAAAAAGAAATTAGGATTTCAGAAGACATCTTCTTAGTATTTATATGTTAAATGAAAAAAGCTTAAAACTTTACTAATGTTTAATACATAGCTGTTTTATGCATGCTTTTTCTTATCTCCTTATTCTGATTTATAGAACATGCAAAGGTAATTCATGACCAGAACATCCCCAAGAGACGTCCCATAGAAATTATTTTCATGATTCTTGTTCTGCCCAGAATACAGAATAGGAAGATTTCACCCAAGGGATTCCTTCTAGTGGTGAATATATGTCAGGCTGAGGGAAAGTGCTTCCACAGCTTCTACCCAACTGTGGATGTCATCTCAAGCATACATCAGAAGAGAAAAAAACAATCTGGTCTCAGAGAAAATTTGTGTTTCGTGAGTTATTTCATATTCTCTGTGACTCTCTAGTTTGATTTTTAAAATAACTGTATGCATCTGTATTTCCACGCGTACTCATGGCATCTTGAATGTGGCTTAACTTCTGACCTTTAAAGAAGGTAATAGTTTTTCCTCTTCCAATCCTATTGCTATGGGAGCTTCTGTGGTCTCTTTCAACAAAGGTGTGCATACCCCTGTCACACAGCGCCACAGAGTTCCTCTTCCAATCCTATTGCTATGGGAGCTTCTGTGGTCTCTTTCAACAAAGGTGTGCATACCCCTGTCACACAGCGCCACAGAGATGTTCTCAGATCTGCTTTCGAAGCTCTCTGTTCTTTGAAGGCTACTGGATATTAGCAACTTCCAGCTATCTTGGCTCAAGTGGATTTTGCCATTTAAGAAGAAAAAGGTTTTCATATTGGATAGAGTATTATATGCTAAGATAACTTTTAACATAGTGATAGAAGTAAAAATGGTTACATATCCAGTGAGAAATGATATAAAACTCAGTTACTACAGAAGTAAGATACTACTACAATCTGAGAGAAAAGGAAGGCATCTTCAGCTAGTAGAAGGAATTTGGACTTTATCCCCGTGCACCTCACCTAGTGTGTATCTCAGGAGATCCATTAAATTGTCTGAGTCCAAGTTTCTCTTGTAAAAACATAAATGTTGAGAATATCAGTTTTAGGATGATAATTTTTAAAAAATTGTAGTGCAAGAACATTGAATCTAGAAAAGGATGAAAAATGTGTTGCTATATTTTAATACTCTTACAAAAAGTAGCTCGTCTTCCCTTATTTTTCAATTTTATTAATCCCAAGGTTATCATTACTCCCTTTGTGAAAATTATCCAAGTTAAAGGTAAGAACTTCAAAGGTGCTTTAATAAAATGTGCTACTGCCTCATGTATGGTTTCTTAAAATATGAATAACCCCTCTCAGACAAAAACAGAAGTGTAAAGTAAAAAAGATGCAAAACTATTGAAAGTAGGTAGCATGTCTAAATTTCTTTCACATCTGTAGGATTGCTAAGAATGTGCTTATTAGTTTAGAAAAAATTAAAGAGATAGGTATTTTTTTTAAAAAAAGGTTACCACCATATGGTGACTAACATAGTCAAAAAAAGGTGGTACCATGTACTTTGCTGACATAAAGTCACTGGCTATTAACTAAGATTGTCCAGTAAGCTCTGAACATTGTCCTGCTTTAAGTTGCTTTTGGTCAACAAAAGGCTATTAGTTGCATTTTAATGAACAAAAAAGGGAAAAAACTAATATTTATTATCAAGCACTGAGTACCCAAAAAGTTTAAGTGCTTTCTGTATATTTTCTGACTCCTCATTATAACACATCTGTTATTAGACTGACAGCTCTCTTTTCACAGATAGGGAAATGGAAATAGAAATAGTTTTAGTTCAAGATCACAAGGTCAACAAGTATTACAGTTAGATTTCAGACCGGATCAGGTCTAACTAGCCCAGAGTCACTCTAACTGTCCTTGATTAATATTAATATGTCTATAATTAATACATCAATATTATGGAATATTTATTTCAAAACTGATTTTAAAACAGTAGGATTTCTTATTGGTAAATTGTTCCCTAACAACGTACATAATATCTTTTAGCAAATCCTCTGTCAAACACAACTGAAATCCAATTTTGTTATTAGTTATCTTCTATATCATTTATTACAACACACACAGAATTAGTTATCAACAACCAATCTCAGAAAGGGATTTATCTATACAAAAATTGTCAATGTGAAGTTCAAATTGTTCAAGTTTCTCAAGGGGGATATATATGTATTGGGTATAATATCAGGATATCTTCTTTAGAAAATAAATCTCTACTATGGAGGATATGTTTATTTGTAAGTTCGGAAACGACTAACACATTTCCCTTTTTCCCCAGCAAACGAGTGCTTTGCCTAATTCTTTAGGAATATCTTCTTCATTTTCATCCTATGCTTCTGAGTTCTCAGTATAAGGGAAGGGGAAATTAGTGCTTATGATGAGGTAATTGTTTTCACCATTCACCTGCTCTCTTTGGCACCACCCTCAATATTTCAAGGGTAAAAAAAAAAGAAGAGACACATTAAAAAGTGAAAAAAAGCAAAGGGAAAGACATAATAAAGGGAAAAGAGAGATATGCAATTATCTTTTTACCAGCCAGTGAGAAAAGGACTCAGTTTACTTAAGGATGGATATAAACAATGTCGTTATTATACTCACATAGTATTTGTATAAAATAAGAAATTATAAATATTTATGTTATATTTGGAGGTATATAACTGATGATCTCTGAAATTTTATCTTCATGCACACTCAACACTAATGGTCAAAGATATACTTTATTTCGACAGGTCTACAATCTATTCACATCCTAGAAATGACATAGATATTTTAAACTTATACAGCATTATTTTTAAACCTAGGGATTTCCTAACATTCATGAATATGTAGCCGACCCTTGAAATGTGAAGTAAAAAATCTGTGTACAACTTCTGAACCACCCAAAATTTAACAACTAATAGCCTATTGTTCACCAAAATCTTTACCGATAACAAAAATATTTTGTATGTGTATCATATATTGAATTACCACAATGAAGCTAGAAAAAGGAAAACATTATTTAAAAAATCATAAGGAAGAAAAAATATATTTGCAGTACTGTACTTATTGAAAAAAATTAGCATATAAATGAACCTGCACAGTTCACCTGTATTGTTTAAAACACCTTGTTGTTCAAGAGTCAACTGTAAATGAACACAAATATTTTATATTCATAAACTTGAATATTTGTTATACTTTGGTTATATATCTGCTACCATTCAGACTTCAAGTCAGACTCTGAATCTGATTTACCTTCCTCTTTGGTTAACTCCTTTCTCATATTACTCTCTACATTTTTTTCTAATACATTTAATTTACTAAATGCATTTCATTTAATTGTGGTTTAATGATAAATTATGTGCCTGACTTTGCATTTGAATTATCATGCTAAGATATTATAAGGCTTTCTATATAGCTTCTCTCCAACAGATTGCCCCAACATATATTTTATAGTAATAAGCAAAATATTTAGTTTTATGATGCTTTATAAAAGAGGTTTGAAGTAGTCATTATGTATAATACAATGAAACTGAAATTTCATACTATGTCATTTGCTCTGGGTTTTGATACATGCTCACTATAATTTTCCCAAATTGATGACTTAAATTTTAGTTATTTAGTATAATGGTTGTTAGTCGTACCCCACTCAGATACTTTTTCCTGGAGTGGTGGACTGAAGCTAATTTCCAGATGACACCATAACATTTTTATTTTATTTTATTTTATTTAGCATTTTCTTTACCTGTGCTGTTTTCCTCACTCACTTCTTGTGAGAATACCAATCATTTACATGAGAATCCCAGCTCAGATTCTGCTTTTTAGAAAGCCAATCTTAGGCATTTAGCTTCTTTTAAAAGGCATAATGGTATATAAATGGTATGAATACATTTTGCCAAGGTTTGTCTTCCCAATTACATTTTTCACTTTCAGAAATAAATGCTCATTTTCAATGAAATTTAACTTTTAAATTTCAAATGAATTCTAAAAATTAAGTACACCTTCCAATGCCACTAACTGACAATCTACCCTTCTTTCTAGGTTATTTTATAGGTCATACTGAATAAAATGGATAAAGGAAATTTGTCTATAGTGTCAGAATTTGTGCTTCTGGGACTTTGCCACTCATGGAATATGCAGGTCTTATTCTTAATGATATTTTTTATACTTTACCTGATTATTATATCTGGAAATACTGCCATTATGATCCTGATCATCACTGATCCCCATCTTCATTCCCCCATGTACTTCTTGTTGGCCAACCTGTCCTTTGTTGATATGTGGCTTTCTTCAGTCACCACTCCAAAGATGATCACAGACTTCCTCAGGGAGAACAAGACTATTTCCTTTGGAGGGTGTATGTGCCAGATCCTCTATGTACATTTTGTTGGAGGGGGTGAGATGATTCTATTAGTGGTAATGGCCTATGACCGCTTTGTAGCCATCTGCAAGCCATTGCACTATTCAACCATTATGAGCCTGCAAAAATGCACTCAGCTGGTGATGATTTCTTGGACCATTGGCTTTGTACATGCCATGAGTCAAATGGCTGTGATTGTGCAATTGCCCTTCTGTGGCCCCAGGGAAATTGACAGCTTCTTCTGTGACATACCCCTGGTAATCAAGCTTGCCTGCATAGATTCCTACAATTTGGGAATATTAATGAATGCTGACAGTGGAGTTTTGGCCATGACCTGCTTTACTCTGTTGCTGATATCCTATACATATATTCTTCTTACTATCCGCAAAAACTCTAAAGCTGGTGCATCCAAGGCACTATCTACCTGTACCGCTCACATCACAGTGGTGGTGCTTTTCTTTGGGCCTTGCATCTTCATCTATGTGTGGCCACTCAGCATCACCTGGGTGGACAAATTTCTTGCTGTGTTTTACTCTGTTGTTACACCTCTCCTAAACCCAGCCATTTATACTCTGAGAAACAAAGAGATAAAAGACGCTATGAAAAGATTCAGACACTACTACATGCATTCCAAGGGAAGTATTTAATGCTCAGAAACCTTACTGTAAGCGCTTTAAATTGATAATACATTGACCTTGTAAAATGGGTTGAAAATTCTAGGAATTCATTTTATTTCCATGTTACATCTGTCTCCAAGTGCAAGAATAGGGTTAATGTAATTCAAAAAATCATATTTATTTACTCAACCAGCAGAACACCATCAAAATACATCCCTATAACCCAAATATTAATGATCCTTCTTTCTGAGGGAATTATCTAACCAGCCTTCCTGTGACTTTAACTATGTTAAATGAGAACCTAAAATTCGTGGCCCAAAGCCATCCACCCACCCTGATAGATAGTATCTTAATAAACTTTCTCCTAACTTCATTTGGAAAGTATTCTTATGACATTGACTCCTTCCCTCAAAATTTTTGCCTAACCTCTTGTTAGGAGGCAACTGAATTACAACTAAGCTTCCTACTCAAATACTAATAGGAAGGAGTGGGAGGAAAAAAATAGAGATAATGTAGGAAGAGTAGAAAATATGTAGGGAATAGGAGTGGAGGATGTTCTGTGTTTCATTTCCATTAACTCAATACACATAAAAAAAAGGATATTCCCCTTGGTTATCTCAGTCTCAAGGACTAATATTTATTATGCCTTACACTTTTATTAACCATTTGTGTGTAAGTCCTGAAATGTAAGCTCTTCAAGGGCAAGAGCCGTGCATTTACCTGATTAATTTTTGAAATGGCAGTACCTAATACACTGGTAAATATATAGTAAACAATAGATTTTAATGAACAAAACCTGTAGCATGTACTGAAGTGCAGACTTTTGTCATTAAAAAATTTTCTAGGTTTCAACTTAGAACTTTTCTTTCTTGCAGAATTATAAATTAAGTGGACTGAAGTTCACTTCCAAGTATCAACAATAAAAGTCATAAAACAAATATCCAATACATCTAATGCAAAACAAAATGATAATAAAAATAATGCACTTATCCTTGAATGCCTACTCTATACCTTTTTGTTGCATGCATTAATTTAAATGTTATTTTTATTTCCAATATATGACTAAGAAAATAAGACTCAGAAATGTGAATTAAAGTTCCTCAAGATAACATAGCCTTTTTTTTTCTTCACTTAGGATTCAAAGATCAAATTTAATTCCAAGACTGTTAGTTTATTAAATAAAACTACCCAATATGATAGAAAATTATTTCCAACAAAGAAAATGAAAAGGTAAAATATATTAAGACTACCAGAGTATTCCTATTAACAACAAAATAAAAAGTATGTTGGAAACACCATAAAATGCAATCTAATTTGATCATGCAATATAAACTGGGAAGAACTGAGATAAACCACCTGAAGACAAGCCCACACACAAATGGTAGAAAAGTATTAAGAGTCAACCACTTAGCTGTCTCTATCTTGGGCAGTAGCCTCAATTCATTCTCATGAGTACACCATTCATTCACTATAATGTCACCACTGTATGTTTTAAGCAATTTTTTTTCTGCCCAGAATACTGAGAACCTTTTTTCTTTGTCTGTCTTTATAAGATAAACCTGAGCATTAAATATTATTTTTATGGATATCCTAATATTGCAAAAGTAGAACAGCTTAAAAATAAAATTATAACATATTTTCTTGCAATAACAAAAGCCAAGATCTACATGCTCTCAACTCAAACTTTTTAGTCACTTTCTTCCATGCTATTCAAGCTTAATACTTACATATTTATCTCCTTAATTCTCACTGGTTTCTACTATTATTAGCTTCACAGACATTAATCTAGAAGATTTATAGTTATGCATACTCTCTAGTCAATCTCAAATGGCCAATAGTCAGTCTTAATGAAAATATCATCTACTCTGGTAGAAGCATTCCTCTTTTAGGCACCAAGACCTCCAACACAGTAGAGCTCAGAGTGATGAAGATGAGAAGCAAAAATTTTTGAGTGAGTTGTTACGTGTAACAGCAAGAGGATCTACCATTTCTACATCTTGATTCCCAAGTTCAGAGAAAAAGATGATCTCATTTTCCAAAATATTCATAAACTCTTCGGCATACCATTCTATCATTCTATTACACCATTTGTTTGTGAGTGAACAAGTGTTAATATCAGTGTATCCCATAGTCATGAGACCACTGCTGCACCTGTTTGGTTATAAAATACATTCCTTGATCAGATGCAATGTTATGCAGAATACTATCATTGTGATAAAGCATTTTTAAATCCAGGGATGGTAGTGCAGCCTATGATCTTTAGTCAGGAAAAACTGTATACCTGTAACACATGTTCTCTTCACTGAGGTCAAATTCTACTTCTTCCACAGTGGAAATGTCTCAATAATTTTTTTTTTTTTTTTTAGAGAGAGAGACAGACAGACAGACAGACAGACGGCAGGAGCATAAGTAGTGGGAGCAGCAGAAGGAGAGTAAGAAGCAGGCTCCCCACTGAGCAAGAAGCCTGAACACAGGACTCAGTCCCAGGATGCTGGGCTCATGACCTGAGTCTAAGGCAGACACTTAATCAACTGACCCACCCAGAAACCCTCTCAATACAGTTAACTTACCACCAGGACCCCAGGACACTGGCTGATCCCCAGAGTAAATTGTGCCACTTAGTTGCTCAACATTAAAGGGGCAGATCACACTAATAGCCAGATCAAGCTTTAAAAGGAATTTCAAGTTGTTTAGTAATGAATGATCTCCAACCCTGGTCATTCTGCATAGGAACTCATCTGTCGAGCACAGAGGTAGTTGAAGAAAGAGGTTAACACATTCATAATGTAGTTGAAGAAAGAGGTTAACATGCTTATAATTCATCATTGTCTACCCTACTTCTAAAGTTTCCTCTCTAGCAGATGCCTTGAAGTATACATTCACATAGGACATCTATATTTTCATAATTTGTGCCCATTCTGAGAGATGTATCACCAGAACTCTCCCCCAGGAATTCTCTGTCAGTAGGCTTCCAATTCTATTCATTCTAAATCCTGACCATTTAATCACACCATTAGTAACTATTCATGAATAAATGAATATCCATGCTTCTAATAAAACAAAGTGGACAACCAAATGTACTGCTTGAAATTTGTCCCAATGGGAGAATTTCTCCCCACCACACTCCTTCAGGGCCATAATCATAATACTACCATAACTAACCAATACCTAACCATATTAATTCACTGAACTGGGGCAGCAAAGCTGTGGACTTTTACTTTCAGTAGCTGCCAATTATATCAAACAAACCAACTGTATATTTGGGTCCAAATTTTTAATTTTCAGCTCATGGGTTTTAGGGAACTCCCCATGTAGCCATAGATGTATAATGAGGGAGAGAAGGAAAGCAGGCAGCAGTAGTTGTTAAAGGACTTTACTATAATGTAATGCAACTTCTTATGCCTCTGGGCCTGCTAAGCCCAATTTCTTATGTGCCATTTCCACTTATTGAGATCATGTTGTTTTTGCATCTCAATTTGGCGACTTAAAGAATAAGACAGCATTCAGTTTGTGATGGGTAGCTGAAATCACACAATCACTTGAAGCCCAAGTTTAGGTGTTGGGAGCCATCCCAGCTCGCAAGCTGACAGAGTCACCGTGGGGAAGATGGCAGTAGAAGCACAGCTCCTGCCTCACGAGAAAACTCACTGACTTCCATAAGTCTCAGTGAGAAGGTAGCAGTAGAAGCACAGCTCCTGCCGCCATAAAATAATTCCACTAGGCCTGATGTGGTCACAGCAAGGAAAAGGCAGTCTGAGCCTTGTTCCTGTCGATGGTGTGGAACTGGCATCTCCTCTTTTTACTAATTGGTCTTTATCCTAAAAGCAAAAGCACATTACTCTTAACAGGGCCTTAGGATGCTCTAAACCAAACTGAGACCCCCATTGCAATCCTTAAGAGTGTACTTTTTGTAATTTTTCCCTTTAAATTTCCTGCAGCTCTGTGAGTAGGCTCTTGAACGGTTAAATAATGGGCTTAAGGTAATAAAACTGTACTAACAAGAACATTGCCATGCACACAAAGGATCCATAAATAAACAGTTCTGCAGTCAGAGAAAAGAGGTTTGAGCAAACGCCTTTATCTCTGCAAAATAAGTTATCTTTCTCTTTGATGCCAAACAGATTAACTTCTGGTCATTATATTTATGGTGTGGCTAAAACTTTGTATACAACTCATCTGAGTCTTTAATTGCTTGCTTATCTGTAAGGCCTACATTCCATAAGTATCCTTGCTACACAAACACCCACATTCCCTTATATTGGTGTCTGCAATGAGAATGGAAACTCAATAGTCAAAAAATAACAAGGTAGTTAGGAAACACTGCCATTTGTATAAGCCCTCACTACAGCAATGTCCCCATGGTGCTTACACACATGATTATAAAGAAACGGCCTATGCAAACAACTTAAACCCTACCTCTACAGAATAAATAACACTTCCCCCTATTATGGTTAAAGTGCCAGACAAGATGACTCCTAGCTGGTTTACTAATAATCTAGCTTATATCTTAAAGATTAACTCTATATGTAATTTACTAATCTAAGCCTTTTTTAATCTTGTTGATCAGTATAGCTTACCACTAAAAGTCATCTGTTGTAAAATATTCTGCCTTCTGATGACATGTCACTTGTTGCCTATAAATAAAGATACTGAACGCCGGCAAGGCAGAGATGCCTGACAGGTGATCAGAAAGGAATCTTCGGGACTCTCTCATTCACTGACATCGTCTTTCCTTCAGGGACCCCTCGTTCAGCTGGAGTGGGCCTCCAGCATTTAGGCATTTAGTAACTACCAGAGCTCAGTGGGATGCTACCCATTGGACCCCGAGAAACTTCACTGAGGTGGTATATTTCCCACCATCTACTCATATAGGTCAATCGTATCTAAAATACTTGTTTTTTTGTTGTTTGTTTGTTTGTTTGTTTTTGTTTGTTTTTTGTGCTTTCATTGGGTCCAAACAGAATTACCACATGTAGTGGACAGCTATGATGACTGTTATTATGACTGGTATGACTGGTATGATGTTTGGTAGCTTATCAAAATGATCAAAATTTCTGCAAAACATATTATGACAAATGGAATTTTATGGTGTGTGTATTATAGCTTTATAATAAATATTTAATAATTTTAAATTCTAAATCAATTAACTATACAAAATGTATACCTTCAAGTTAAAAAATACAAATGTAAAGCTGCTTCCATGAAACAATTACAAGATAGTTTACTTATTATATTAAGTTAATCTCAAAACAATTCTCTTAATATAATACTGAAAGTAATATTGGCAAAGGAAAACAGACACATTCCTCTGACCTGGTTCCACACAGTAATACAGAAGGCAAATTATGAGATTATTTTCAAATCATAAATTCTATAGTCATTCAGTAGGAAAGACAACACCTTCATTCATTCATATTCCTTGTACTCCCTTCTTTTCCTTCCTTCTCTTCCCATCTTTTATGGCTCTGTGCTGGTCAGATTATATTTAGAGTACCAAACTTAGCACCAAGAATCTGAAGTCCATTCATGGAGAGTAAGGAAACAGAACCATATTATCTGAGGACCATGTATAAAAACTTAGAAATCCTTAGCCTAAAGAAAAAAAAGAATGTGAACTATATTGATAGTGGTGAAGAAAATTATAATTAAGATCCTCTTAGGGAACTTGGGTAGGTCAGTCAGTTAAGCATCTGTCTTCAGCTTGGGTCATGATCCCAGGGTCCTGAGATTGAGACCCAAGTCAGGCTCCCTGCTCAGTAGGGAGCCTGCTTCTCCCTCTCTGCCTGCTTCTTCCCCTGCTTGTGTGCTCACTCTTTTTCCCTCTCTCAAATAAATAAAACCTTTATAAAATTATTTTTTTAAAAGATCCTCTCTGCCAACTTTATGCAGTGTACAAAGGTTCTCCTTGGGGGAGAGAAAGGTTTTAAAGACAAAAACCACTGCATTTGGACCTTGGTATGGAGAATTCCATAACAAAGGGCAGTCTCAAAAACATGGGTATCCTGGTGAAGAGCAATGAAGAAGGTGTTAGAATTGTCATGATATTTGTAGTAATAAACAAAACAGCAGAGAAGCTAGACATTTGACAGCAGGTACCAGCCAAGAAGAACCCTCCTGAGATCATAAACCTGGGCCAGAGGGCTTTTTATGTGCAGGATGCGCCCACTCAGGAGTAATGAGGCCAACTTGAAAGCATCTCCGAAGCTGCACCAAGATCCAATGAAAGATGAAGGTTCATAGGCACAGCCTCTGAACAAACACTGCCTGAAAAATAAGCTATTCTGATCTAGAAGCAAATCCTAGGAAGACAGCATTTAAGAAACAAAAAATCACACACATTTCTGAAAGTTTGGAAGGCTCTATGCATGTTAATTCCAAATATGTTTCCACTTCTTACAAAGCAATGCCCTAAGTTCACAAATTGTAATTCTGCAAACAAGATTAAATTTTATGGCTGATTTCAGCAACATTACATCTGTAACTACAAAGGGAAGATATTTAAAAGCTGCCATAACGTTTTTCTGGTTCTCAGTCTGTAACTTAAAATGAAACTCTAAAAATCTGAGTTTGTCATCTCTTTCTGTTAGTATTCAGAAGAATCCATCAAACACAAGTATATCATCAGTAACAAAATGGTCAAGTGCAATAGCCACTTGCTTCAGGTGGCTCTTCAATACAATCAACACAATTATTCATAATGTTATTACCTGCTGGTAATGGGGTTACCAGCATGCCACTTCACATTACCAAGAATCTCAGACTATGTCCATTCCCAAACCGCATACTTAAGGATCTGCTTTCTGGGACCATTCTGTTACAGATTTATGAATTAGAAGACAAAATAAGACATCTTTGTTCTTTCAATAAAATAGTATCATTCAAAGATGTATAAGTAGGTACTAAATGATGAAAAATAATTTTCATTATTTTAGTGTTTTTAAAACACTAAGAGACTATTTGAAAAACAAAGGAGAAAGCCTCAGGGCTGGAGGAATAAAGTGGAGAATCTGGCATTATTACAACTTAGAAGCTTAGAGAAGGACTCCACAGACTTGAAATTCAGACCTATGAAAAGAAGTCTGTAGCTGGTGCTACCTCTCTAAGGCAGTTTCTGTAAAATATCACTTCATTCTCATAACAAGTAATGGAAAAAATCTGTAACTCACATAAAACATAAAAAGCATCTTACACATAGTAAACATACATACTACAAAAGCTACTAAAAGCCATCCAATATTGTTATCATAAAGTTCAAAATTTGGTGTTTTTCAAAATCTAAACTACTCTCCTTTTCATTTGTTTCTTCAGGCCATGAATAAACAAAACAAAACAAAACAAAACAACCACCACCACAAATGATACAATCCTATAAATATATAGGATATTCCCAAAGAACATAGATATTTATTATTTGGTGTTTGTTTATTCTAGGCAATGGTTTCTTTAAAACAAAACCCAAAGCACAATCCACAAAAGAAAAAGTAAATACACTGGACTTCATCCAAACCATCTATGTGTCAAAGAATACATTCAAGGAAGTGGAAATAAATCTTACTGATGGAAGAAAGTAGTTGTAAGTATATCTCTGATGAGGGTCTTGGAGTGTACTGAATGGTGGCCTTGAAAAAGATGTTTCTATATACCATATCACAACTCCTAAAACTGTTAATGTGACCTTATTTTGTAAAAAGTGTCTTTGCGATTGTATTGAGGGTTTTGAGATGACATTATTTGGGAGAACGTAGGTTGGCTCTAAATCTAGTAACAACTATCCAAATAAAATACAAAGAGGCAAAGGACAAGAATACAGAGAGTAAGACCATGTGAAGATGGAAGTTGAGGATAAAGTTATGCAGTCACAAGCCAAAGAACACCTGGAGCCACTAGATGGTGGAAGCAGCAAGGAAGGATTCTTCCCTAGAGCCTTAGGAGGCAGCATAGCCTTGCCAATGTATTGATTTTAGACTTCTAGCCTCTAAAATTGCAAGAAACTAAATTTGTTTTAAACCATCAAGATGGTGGTAATTTGTTATGGCAGCCCAAAAAACTAATACAGGTCTAAAAATAAAGAATTCTTAAAACTCAACAGTAAAAGCACAATCTAATTTTAAGATCAAGGAGAGATTTGAAAATACATATCTCTTAAGAAGATAAACAAATGGCCAACTAGGAAGCACATGAAATATGTGACATCATTAGTCACTAGAGGAATGCAAATCAAAAACTGCAATGCAATCTCACTCCACATCCACAGGATTGGCCATAATAAAAAATAATAAAATAACAAGTATTGGTGACAATATGGAAAAATGGGAATGTGCACACAGTGCTGGTGGGAATGGAAAATGGTGCAGCCTCTATGTAAAGAGTTTGACAGTTCCTCAAAATGCTAAACATAAAGTTACTACACGATGCATATAGTTATACAGTTACTGTATATAACCCATATAAGATCCACTCAAGAGAGCTGGAAACAGGTGTTCAACAAAAATTTGTACACAAATGTTTGTAGAAACACTTTCATAATAGCCAAAAGGTAGAGAAAATCCAAATGTTCCAACTGATGAACGGGTAAACAAAATGCCACATTTTCACATAATGGAATATTACTTAACCATAAAAGAAATGAAATTCTGATATATACTACAATACAGATGAACCTTCAAAACATTATGCTCAGTGAAAGAAGCCAGACACACAAAAAACTCATAAGATTCAATTTATATAAAATTTCCAGAAAAGTCAAGTCCATAAAGATAGAAAGTGGATTCATGGTTGCCAGGAGATGTGAGAAGGGAACTGGGACTGACTGCTAAAAGGGATGAGGTTTATTCTGGGTAATAAAAATGTTTTAAGAAATAGAAAATAGGAAGAGTTACCTTGGCCAAAAGTTTTAAGAGGTCAGGAATAGAAATACACTTACCACAAATTAATTCCTTCTATTCACTGGTTTTGTGTTTACATAAAAGAAAAAAAAACTGAAATTAAATAAATTAGAAATGTGGAAGAAGATTTCAATTGTTTACTAATTGTGGCAATTTTAAATAATCTTTACTATTAGGCACTAGGTGCTCTTAAGAATTCATTCAGTTAAGTTTTGATTTAAGTTTTCATTGACCACCTACTGAAAATACTCAATATACACCAGACACTATCACTATGTCAAGTTCTGGCATGGAAACTCCCACCTGCCTTCAGGAAGTATACTCTTTCATAAAGGAACTAGACATTAAATAACCAATCACTGGTGTTCTGTTACATGTACACTTGAAAAATGTGTTCTATTATTGTGCTATAAAATCTGATCTATATCCATAGACCCAAAATATCTATCGTAGTATGATTGTTATTTGAAGTTTTTTCTCCTTCTCCCTCTCCATCTAGCCCTCCATCCTACTTGTGCTCTCTTGTGTGTTATCTCAAATAAATATTTTTTAGAAAAGTGTTTTTTTCTAAATCCAAGTAACTTTATTTTTTAAAAACTGTATTTTGTACATCATTAGTTTTTGATGTAGTGTTCCATGATTCGTTGTTTGTGAATATGACTCAGTGCTCCAAGCAATATGTTCCCTCCTTAATACCCAACACTGGGCTAACCCATGCCCCCAAACGCCACCCCTCTGAAACCCTCAGTTTGTTTCCTGTAGTCCACAGTCTCATGGTTCGTTTCTCCCTTCATTTTTCTCTTCCTTCTCCTAATGTCTTCCCTGCTATTCCTTATATTCCACATATAAGTGAAACCACATGATAATTGTCTTTCTCTGCTTATTTCACTTAGCAGAATCCCCTCCAGTTCCATCCACGTCGATGCAAATGGTCGCTATTGATCCTTTCTGATGGCTGAGTAATATCCCATTGTATATATGGACCACATCTTCTTTATCCACTTGTCTGTTGAAGGGCATTTCAGCTCCTTCCAGAGTTTGGCTGTTGTGGACATTGCTGCTATGAACACTGAGGTGCATGTGATAATATACCCTCGGATAAACCTAATCAAAGAGGTAAAGGATCTATACTCGAGGAACTACAGAAAACTCATGAAAGAAATTGAAGATAAAAAAATATGGAAACAATTCCATGCTCACAGATCAGGAGAATGAATATTGTTAAAATGTATATGCTGTCCATGGTAATCTATACTTTCAATGCCATCCTGATCAAAATACCATCAGCATTTTTCAAAATGCTGGAACAAACAATCCTAAAATTTGTATGGAACCAGAAAAGACCCTGAACTGCTAAGGAAATGTTGAAAAAGAAAAACAAAGATGGGGGCATCATGTTGCCTGATTTCAAGCTACATTACAAAGCTGTGATCACCAAGACAGCATGGTATGGGCACAAAAACAGACACATGGATCAATGGGACAGAGCAGAGAGCCCAGATATGGACCCTCAACTCTATGGTCAAATAATCTTCGACAAAACAGGAAAAAATATCCAGGGCAAAAAGACAGTCTTTTCAATAAATGGTGCTGGGAAAATTGGACAGCTATAGATAGAAGAATGAAACTCGAGCATTCTCTTACACCACACACAAAGATAAACTCAAAATGGGTGGAAGACATCAACGTAGGCAAAATCAAAATCCTAGAGAACATAGGCAGTAACCTCTTCGACATCAGCCACAACAACTTCTTTCAAGACACATCTCCAAAGGCAAAGAAAACAAAAGTGAAAATGAACTTTTGGGACTTCATCAAGATACAAAGCTTCTGTACAGCAAATGAAACAGTCGACAAGATAAAGTTTCTTTTGTGTATCTTTCCCTTTTCTCTACTTTAGCCAACCTACAGTGTGACATCTGAAAGGAGTTTCTTACAGCTTATACTTGGATCATTTTATCCATTCTGGCAATCTCTGCTTTTAATTGGTATATTAATTAAGACCATTTATATTAAATGATATGCTTAGGCTTAAGTCTGATTTTTATTTTCAACTGTTGATTTCCCACTTGACCTGTCTCAGATTGAACATTGATAGTCATTGATAAGCAATACATTTGTCTTACTTTGTTTATCGTCTTGTGTTTGCTTTGTTTTGTGCTATTATTAACAAGGCCTCCACAATACTGTCTCCTTTACTTGCCATTCTTATTTATTTATTTATTTTTATATTATTTTGGTATAAAATTTCATAACTTATTTTATCATCTCCCTTTCTATAATGTACTTAGTTACCTCACACACACACAAATACAAATGGGCCTCCATTTTGGGGTTGCCAGTTCCACTATAGTTTCTGATTCCTACCTACTGCTGATGAGAAAAGTCAACAAATTATTTCACAGTTTTTATTTTTCTATCTCCCCCATTAAAAATGTTTAATCGGAGAATTAACCCTTCCATACTATTTTTCCATGTGTAATCTCATTTTTAGGTCTTAAATCTATACTACGATGTATTAAATTCTAAGCAACAGTATAGCTGAAGGGTCTCCAAATAGCTCTTAATTGCATGGAGAGTCCTCTAGCTATCTCAAGAAGTGCTTATACATACAACATCCTAGAAAAGCTTGCAAACTTTAAATCATTCTCTTTAACCTTGATATATTTGAAAGATAGATTGGTTATACATTATTTTTTTTCAAATTTTTTCAATTAGCCAACATATAGTACATAATTAGTTTCAGATGTAGAGTTCAATAATTCATCAGTTAGATATAACACCTAGTGCTCATTTTATCATGCGCCCTCCTTAATGTCCATCATCCAGGTATCCCATCCCTTACCTATCTCCCCTCCAGCAACCCTCTGTTTGCTTCCTAGAGTTAGGAATATCTCATGGTTTTTCTCCCTCTCTGATGACATACACTAATTTTTATATCACATTTTATTTACTTGAGTCTTTTGGAAATGTAGCTCCATCATCACCTTTCTTTCTATACTACTATCAAGAAGTCAGATGCCAACCTAATTTACTCTCCTATTTAGGCTATTCAGTTATTTTGATGGGAGGCTTGGAAGAGCTATATTTAATATGTAATAATTTTATTAGACTATGCCTTGGAATTAAGCATCTTATACCAATTTTCCCAAGTTCACTACAAGTTATTTCATTCTGTAGATTCTAGCCTTTTATTTGACATATTAATCAAAGTTTGCAATGTTAATTCTGTTATACTATCTAATTTCCAAATTATACAAATACTGAGTATTACTTGCCTGGTTCTTTACAACTTTCTAAAAAAACTTTTATATCCATCTTTTTAGGTTTCATTTTCTTGGTTCTTTTAGGCCTTATATTCTGTATCCTTTATTGTAATTTTGGCCATTCTGTTCTTTGGATATCTAAAGAACTAGCTGATTCCTCATTGATTGATGTCCAGCAAAACTATTTTTAGAACAAACTAATGATTCTAATTAGTATCCATTATACCCACTTTCTTCATAGTAATGGAATTACTTACACAAATTTTAATAGCTGCAGTTTGAGTGATTCCACAATGTTTCATATTGTAACATTTAATAATATGATTTCAGAATTACACCGACTTAAGTATTTTATTCCCTAAACAACCCAGGAGCATAAGGGAATATCTGTATGATTCCAAAATTTCAAGCAAGTGACAATTTGCCCAGCTCTATTCTGTAAAGTCTCTTGTTTTATGGAAACGGAATTCGTGTTTGTTTGTTTGTTTGTTTTTCATCATGATAAGTATACTTTTTAGTCACTCATCTCTCACTCACCTTTCTTCTGGTAAACATCAGTTCATTCTCTATAGTTAAGAGTCTATTTCTTGGTTTGTCTCTCTTTTTTTTCCTTTTGCTCATCTGTCTCTTAAATTCCATGAATATAAGTGAGCTCATGTAATACTTGCATTCCTCTGACTTATTTCACCTAGCATTATACTCTCTAGCTCTGTCTATGTTGCTATAACTAGTGAGATTTCATTCTTTTTGATGGCCAAATAATATTCCATTGTAATATACACAGATCTTCTTTACCTATTTATCTGTCGAATGACATCTGGACCGCTTCGATAGTTTGACTAATGGAAATTATAATTTTTGTCTTGTTCAAATTTTTTCTGAGTTTCAGTTGGTCCTTACTCTTCATTTCTAAATTTTTAGTCATTTTCAGTCAAAGATTTTGAATTTCTGTTTCAAATGTTCTTATGTACCTTGTGCTGAAGATTTAATAACATTTCATTTATGATTCAATATTATCATATTTTTTTCTGCTTCATGGCTGGAAATAATATCAGCTTATACCCAGGTTCCAAAAGAAACAGATTTTAACAGATAATTAAACCAATACTTATGAGGTTGCCTCATAAATAACTCTCATGAAGTTTTAAAAATGGGGAATTGTAGGGCACCTGAGTGGCTCAGTTGGTTAAGCCACTGCCTTCGGCTCAGGTCATGATCCCGGACAACCCGGATCGAGCCCCACATCAGGCTTCCTGCTCATTCGGAAGCCTGCTTCTCCCTCTCTCAGTCCCTCTGCTTGTGTTCCCTCTCTAGCTGTGTTTCTCTCGGTCAAATAAATAAAATCTTGAAAAAAAGAAGGGGAATTGTGCCTAAAAAAGCTTAAGATGTTTAGCCTCAGAAGGAATGTTTATCTTTACAGCTAGAAGGTATATCATCATGTTTAATTTTCAACCATGAAAGGAGGAGAAATTATGGAAGATATTTCATTCTGCACATAGATTATAAACAAGAAATATAATATGAAATACATAGGGAAGCAAATTGCATCTCATTATAAGAAAATAAATTCATAAGTAAAGTTTTTCAAAAGGCACCGTTTTGCTTTGTGGGGTGATGAATTGTCAGGCCCCCAAGTCTAGAAGTAGAGCCTTAGTTTGAGCATGGAGTGGTGCTCAGTAATGTACTGTATCCATGGTTGAGCAATACTGCATAGGAGTTCCTTCTTTTTAACTTTTCTAAATCCCATCAAAATTCTACTCTCTTTAATGAGTATTATTTCTTAATTCTTATCTTTTTATTGTCACTACACATTTAAAGGGAATCATTAAAAGAAAATTTGAGAGGAAAAAAGATGTAACTTTGCCCTCTTAGAAATCAGAACCAATCACTCTCTTTACATAAGAACATTTTTCAACTCAGTGACAGAGAAAAGTAGTATCAGCTACACCAATAGCTCTGCAAATGTGCCTTGAAATTCATAAAACTTTCCAAGATTTTAACGACTAGTCAATATGTATGCCACACAAAAACTGTACTTTCCAGTTTTTAAAATCTTAAAGATACAAAATAGCCTTAAATAAATATATGTATAATCACACTATTAGCCATTAACATGGAATTAATTACCCAAGATTTTTGAGCTGCTTAAATAATGAAAATAAGACAGTGTATTATAACCTTTTAATACTGGTACATACAGGATTGTATACAGAAGGCACCACTTGTTTTCTCCTGAGTTATTCTGAAGATTATCCTCAAACTCCGTCTCTTCTTTGCCATCTTCATGTCCTTCTTTCTTGATGTATAGATAAAAGGATTCAGAATGGGTATAATCTTAAAGTTCAAAATGGCAAAAAATTTATCCACTGACATGCTGGGAAATGGCCACACACAGACAAAGATGCATGGTCCAAAGAACAAAAGCAGCACAGTGATATGAGCTGAAAGAGTAGAAAAGGCCTTAGACAAACCACCTGAGGAGCATTTCCATACAGTGACCGGGATGAAGATACAGGAAATAAGCAATAAGGAAGTGCCCATGAAAATGAACCCACTGTTGGCAATAACCATGAACTCCATTTTGCAGGTGTCTGTGCATGCAAGTTTGATAAACCCAGGAAGGTCACAGTAAAAGCTATCTATCGCATTGGGACCACAAAAAGACAAATGGACAACAAAAGCTAACTGAGCCACTAAATGAATAAGGCCAATAGCCCAAGCACCAGACAGAAGTAAAATGCACATCTGCAGGCTCATGATAGTCGGATAGTGGAGGGGCTTACATATGGCCACATATTGGTCCAGGGCCATGGTGATGAGCAGCACTGTCTCCGATCCACCCAGGACAGGGAGGGCAAATATCTGGGTGACACAGATATGGTGGATGATATAGATACGGAAAGGATATGGTTTTGTGCCCAGAGAACAGGTCATGAATCATCTTAGGAACCATTAAGGTAGAAAAACACAAATTAATAAATGAGAGACTGGCTAAAAGGAAGCACATGGGGGAATGTAAGGGAAGGTCAAAGGTCACTGTGAACACAACAAGAAGGTTTCCTGAAATGACTGTTACATAAAACACAGGAGAGAAAGCAAAGAGAAAATGCTGCACTGTAATATACATGCAGAGAACCAAGAAAACAAAAATAATATCCTTCAGAGTAATTTGTGTCATATACTGGCTTTGTCTAATGATACCTAAAAGACTAAAACCAAAATGATAAAGAATTGATCAAAAATTATTACTTAAAAACACATTTAAGTTTTTATTCAATCTGATTTTAGGAAGAAATCATCAGTAACAGCCACAGGTGTTTTTTAAAAATTAATTGTTAACTTATTCAGTCTGCTAATATACTTAATGAACTTAATTAATATTCCTAATAAGCACCTACAGTTTGCCTAGTACTATGTCAAGTTCTGCGGTAAAACACTGATCCTGACTTCAGGAGGTTTGCAGGCTAATGGTGGAATAGGACAATACTAGCTTTAAATACAGATAGAACTCTGATAATTGATTTTAAAAAAATGAACTAGGGAGAATGTGTTTCTTAAGCAAAACCATAAAACTGCAATTGTTACTTCCTTAGTCAAGATCCTCTAGGCCCTCCATGGTGTGACTGAGTGGCTCAGTGGTTAGGTCTCTGCCTTCAGTTCAAGTCATGATCCTGGAGTCCTGGGACTGAGCCCCGCATCAAGCTCCCTGCTTGGCGGGGAGCCTGCTTCTCCCTCTCTCACTCTTGTTGCTTGTATTCCTTCTCTAGCTTTGTTTCTCTCTGTCAAATAAATAAAATCTTAAAAAAAAAAGAAATAATATTCCCTGAATGAGTAAGAACAATTAGGTTTACCAAAAGCTGGAATTCAGTGAGAAGTCACATGTTGGTTACACAGTTTCTTCATAGCTGTTTTTCATCTCCTTATTTCTCAATGTGTAGATAAGGGGGTTCAAGAATAGAGTAAAAATGGTATAAAACACAGACAGGAGCTTGTCCACAGAGAACCTACTGAAAGGCCACATGTAAATGAAAATGCAGGGCCCAAAGAAGAGTATGACTACCATGATGTGTGCTGAGCAAGTAGAGAGTGCTTTGGATACCTCACCAGCAGCACGCTGTCGGACAGTGATGAGGATAACAGTGTAAGAGACCAAGAGGAGCAGAAAACAGCTCATGGACAGCAAACCACTGTCTGAGATCATAAGTATACCCAGGACATAGGTGTCCATGAAGGCAAGCTTGATCACGAGAGGAAGGTCACAGAAAAAGCTGTCCACCTCACTGGGGCCACAGTAAGGTAAATTCACAGTAAAGACTACTTGACTGATGGAGTGCACAAATCCAATGACCCATGAAACCAACACCAGCCCCATGCATGTCTGCTGGCCCATCATGGTCATGTAGCCACATATCTGTCATAGGCCATGGAAACCAGAAGTACCATCTCTGCCCACCAATAAAATGCAAGAAGAAGATCTGAGCCATACATACTTCAAAGGAGATGAGATTTCAATCACTAAGAAAGGCCCTGATCATCTTGGTGGTGGCAAACAAGGCTAGCCATTTATCTAAGAAAGATTTCCCAGCAAGAAGAGGAGTGCAAATAGGGGTTAGAAATTACAATGACCACAATAATTAGGTTACCCAGTACAGTGGCCCCATAGATCCCAGAGAAAAATACAAAGAAAAAATGCTGGAGATGTTGTGAAGTGCAAAGTCAATACAACACAAATTCTGACACCAAGGAATAATTCTGCAGCTCCATTATCTCAAGTTTCAGATTGTGTTCTGAATCTATATAAAGAAAAGAGGTAGACATGAAAGGGCCTGTCAACTACGAAGCACATGAAAATGATGGCCTAAATTTTATCTGAGTATAATTGTATTTTATAAGACATGATATACAATACAAAAATGATTAAAGCCAAGCCCAATAGAGTTTGCTTTTCTCCTGTGTTAAGGCTGCTTAAAATCTTTCTGTTTTATTTTTTAAAATTTACTTTATTAAGATAAAACGTACCTACTTACAAAAATTCACCCGTTTTATGTGTAAAACATATGATTTTTAAATGAATTTATGTAGTTATGAAGTCTTCTTTACAATTCTTGCTTTGAAATCTAGACAATCCAGACTCCTTCAGGGATTTCTGGTAGTAGTGGAACTACCTCATCCTCTGTGTTCATTTGCTCATTCACAAACTCATCCAACCATTCTCACTTCAGTTAATAAAACAATCAGTATAAAAGGAAACAAATCAATTAACTGAAGGTTTATACAGTTCCCTTAATCCCACATTTTATTACTGCTCTTGTGTCTCTAATAATCAGTTGGGTTTGGGATTAAAAAGCCAATGATCCAATTCATTTGTAGATTTACTGTGTATAAACTGACTACTTCTGACAATAATTTTAGACTGGCTTTAGTGAAAGAAATATTTTCAAGATCTTTCAAGAAGGACCAGTGCATAAAACTATGCAATAATTTGGGGTAGGGTGGTAGCTTTCATAATATGCATGAGTACTGGTAAGTTCAGCATTTGAATAAAAATGTAGTTCTGAACTTCCAGAAGATCTGGGATGGGATGGATAGGCCTCATTATCAGTTTATCATGAGAAATGAGGTAGTACCCCAGTCTTCTAAGAGGAAGATACTGTATCAACGTTCTTAAAAAGACACTGAACAGAATTCTTATGAGTAATTTCACAAAAGATGCAGAACTGTCCTTTGTATGAACTTTTATTATGTTGGCCCTTTATAAAATTGAAGACTGTAACATGAAATAATAGTTTGGTAAGGCTTGTTAAGGAAAGCTGAAGTTACATGTTTCAGATCTGAAATATTCTAATGATGTGAACATGATACAGTGATAGAATTTTAAAGTTTAGAGGAATTTGTGGATATTATGTGTTTTAATCTCCTCGAATAACACCACCTCATTTTTAAGGATAACAGGGACTCAGACTCTTTTGTTCCTCTTAAAATTTTCTAATGAATTATATTAAAAGACTTAACTAAAGGCTTTTTTAGGGATAGGTGCTACCTCTCTTTTGAATGAAATTATATACCTGATGTTATCAGATTATATATCTGATATTATATATGTGATGTCCACACTGCTGTGGACAAGATGGAAATAATCACAATTCAGGACCTTGTCACAAGTTTTCTTAGATGACAGTGACACCGGCTAGCATACATATTACAGACCATTATGGGTGTTCTTTTACTGGTATACTTTTGTTCTATGGCCATAAATATTTTCACATGTAAATATAAAACATAACTCATTTAGTGTTTCATTTAGTGTTTTCTAGAGATTAAGTGAGTAGAAAGTCAAAACAATCAAATGGAAAATTCGGGAAACAAAAACAAAGAAATGTTTAACTTGCGATTGAATTAAATATGCTCTGGAATTAGATATTGGTGACAGCTGCACAATTCTGTAAATGTACTAAGAACCACTGAATTGTATACTAGAAATGAGTGAACTTTATGGTATGTAAATTATATGTCAATAAAGCTCTTTTAAAAATAGATGTTAAAAGAAGAGGAATACATGAACTTAAATAGGGCTCTGATTTCAGAGAACATGTTATCATTTACAAAGGCATTTTAAAGATTAAATGTTAAATTTATAATAAAAAACAAATGAGGTTGATTTTGTATATATACAAATGCTACTTAAGTAAAATAAAGTAAAATAAAATAAAGTAAAATAAAGTAAAATAAAATAAAGTAAAATAAAGTAAAATAAAATAAAAAATAAAGTAAAATAAAATAAGGTAAAATAAAGTAAAATAAAATAAAATATAGTAAAGTAAAATAAAATAATAAAATAAAATAAAATAGTAAAATAAAGTAAAATAAAGTAAAATAAAATAAAATAAAGTAAAATAAAATAATAAAATAAAATAAAGTAAAATAAAATGAATAAATAAAGCCTTAGCAGATGTGGAGAAAATGAACCCTTGGTACACTGTTGGCAGGAATACAAACTGGTACTACCACTACAGAAAACAGTAAGTTTCTTCAAAAAATTAAAAGATACAACTACATATGATCAGGAACCCCACTTCTGAGTATATATCCAAAGGAAGTGAAATCAAAGTTTTGAAGAGACATGTGTACTCCAGTGTTCACTGCAGCATGATTCACAATAACTTAGAGGGACCTAAAAATCCATTGAATAAAGAAAATATGCTATATACAAACAATGAAATAATATTCACCCTTAAATAAAAAAGAAATATTGTTCTTTGTAATAATATTGATGAGCCTGGAGGATGTTATTTTCAGTGAAATAAGCCAGAGACAGAAGGACAAGTATAACCTAATACCATTTATATCAGAAATTTAAACTGGTCAAAATCATAGAAGCAGATAGGGTGCCTGGGTGGCTCACTCATGAAGCATCTGTCTTCAGCTCAGGTCAGGATCCCAGGGTCCAGGGATCAAGGTCCACATCAGGCTCCCTGCTCGGCGGGAGGCCTGTATCTCCCTCTTTCACTCTCCCTGCGTGTGTTCCTCTCTAGCTGTGTTTCTCTCTATCAAGTAAATAAATAAAAATCTTAAAAAGAATCACAGAAGCAGAGAATAGAATGGTGGTTGTCAGGTATTGGGGGCTGAGGGAACATGGAAGTATTAGTGTAGCCAAGGGCTACAAAGTTTGAGTTATAAGATAAATAATTTCTAGAGTTCAAATGTACATCATAATGACTACTGTTAACAATAATGTATTGTACCTTGAAATCTGTTTAGAGAGTAAATCTTAAATATTCTCACCACACATCCACAAAATGGTAACTGTGTGAGGTGACAGAGATTAACCTTATTGTGGTGATCATTTTAAACATTAAAATCATCACCATGTATACTTTAAATTCAAAAAGTTATAAATTATATTTTAATAAAATTGGAAATAGTGAAATTTATAAAAAAAAGCAAAGTTTCAGTTATACAAGATGAATAGGTCCTAGAGATCTACTGTATAGCTAGTACCTATAGTTAACAATACCATATAGTATACTTAAAATATTGCTAAGAGAGCAATCTTATGTTGAGAGTTCTTATCACAAAAAGTAGTAATAAATAAAATTGGGTGGGAAGAAACTTTTGGAGGTAACATATATGTTTATGGCACAGACTGTGGTGATTGTTTCATGGGTCCATAATTAACCCCCCGACTCAAGAAGCTGCATAAATTAAATATGTACAAGTTTCATATGTTAATCATACTCCAATAAAATGTTTTTTAAAAGATTAAAGCCCCATATTTAACAAAAGCTTAGAGGTTGTCAAAATAAATTTGATTAAATTTATTGTAATTATTGTCTCAAAAATGATATAACATTTATAAATATTTTGAATAAGAATTTCTTAAATATAAAAATACTATTTATATGGGAAATTCTATAACATAGTTTAATAAAATAGAAAATAAAGGTTACACAGAAATTTTAAAAAAACAAAATACAATCAAGAGTGGAAATGAAATGGGATGCTGAGGAAAATATTCCAACAGAGGGCAGGGAGAGTAGGAAAGGAGCGACAATAGATAATAGAGAAAAACATAACAGGATGGTAGCTATACATCAAAATAAATAATTACATTACCTGTAAATGATCCAAGGACTACTAAAAGGCAGATATTGCCACAATGAAGCATAAGCAAAACCCAAATATTTGCTCTCAACAAGGAATCTATTTTAAAGACACAGATTGCCAAAGTAAAAGGATGGAGGAAAGATAAACAATGCAAACCATAATCAATAAGGGAACTGAGGCAGTCATATCAATATTTGACTCTGAAGACTTCAGATAGATTATCAAAAACAGAGATGTGTCATAATGTTAAAGAGCTTAATCCTTCAAGAAGATGTACAAATCTTAATCTGTTTGTACCTAATATCCAAGCTTTAAAATGTATGGAGGCAAACATTTCTTCTTATCATATTAGATTTCCCAACTGATTTGGAAAGTTTATACATAAAAACCTGCACATGAATGTTTACAGAAACTATTCAACATCACCAAAACAAACAAAAAGAAGCAACTAAGATGTTCTTCAAGAGACAAATGGAAAAATGAACAAGGATACATCCATACAATATAATATATAACATATAATATATATTATAATATGAAAGACTGAGCTTAGTCTAATCCATTTACCAAATGAATTAATCTTAAATACATATCACCAAATGAAAGAAGATAGTTGAAAAGGCTACACTTGCTACACACTAAACATATGATGTCTGGAAAAGGAAAATCTGTGGACATAGAGGACACATTAGTGGTTACTAGGGGTCTGTGGACAGGGAAGTGGTCAAATACAAAGGGAACTTCTTTTTTTTTAAGATTTTATTTATTTATTTGATAGAGAGAAACACAGCTAGAGAGCGAACACAAGCAGGGGGAGTGAGAGAGGGAGAAGCAAGCTTCCCACCAAGCAGGGAGCCCAATGTGGGGCCCGATCCTGGATCTCCAGGATCACGACCTGAGCCTAAGGCAGTCGCTTAACCAACTGAGTCACCCAGGTGCCCCACAAAGGGAACTTCTTATGGTGATGGAACTGTAGGGTACTAGAGTCAGAAGTTCTGTGTTATGAATCTAGAGACATAACGTTCAAAGGCTTGATTCTTGATTTCAATAATTTTACCTTCAAGAACTTATCCTGAGAAAGCAACTAGAATTTTTAAAGATGATTTTTATATAAGTTATTTTAAATCATACTTCTTTTCAACTGGGGAAAAATTCTACAATGTGGGAATAAGTATTTTATTGATAAACTGGAACAGAATGCAACTCGAGTTCACAAATTATATGTGACAATGAGGAAAAATGTTCATAATTCATATTTACAGAAAATGAGCATTTAAAAAATCTAAATAAAGAGTGTGATCCCATATACTATATAAATCTGGGAATTAAATATAGGGATATGAGAGAGCTAGACATCATCTATTATACTGATGATTTAAGCATGGATGTTTCAGAGGACACAAATGACATTATCAGAGCTGTTTACTATAAAAGAAAATGTTAATTGTGGAGATATTAAATTTCTGGTACAGTGATGTCTTCTGATACACGTGAAATCTTAGAATCAGAGGCATACACTTAGGCTCTTTCTCATAAAGATGTAGTCATTTGGATGTATTAAATCTCCCAGTAGGAGATGCTAAGGAGAAAAGAAATTCCAAATGACAGATTTTTAGAGATTATCTATAAGAAAAGAGTAGTAGAAAGAACAGATAACAAGGGAGGGTACGGGAAGTAATGCCAAAGATTCATTTAGGAGTACTCTAAATTCATGTGTTTGGAAGATATGAAGATTCAGCTTAGCTCTAATCATAAACTCAAAAAAATGTTCCAACTTGTGGAAGATGCATCAAGAAAGAGCAGGAGAGGTGTTAGACAAAGTATTAGAAGATATGTCCCCACACTGTAAAGTACAATCTGAGTCAAGAAAATAATTCCTCAAGAATTCACTCAATCTATATATTTAGGATGTTGGACTAGCTGATTTATAGTGTTCATATCAGCATCAAAATTCTACATGAGAATAAGAACACTTTATTTAACCTTTTATAGTCTGATTTTAAATACAAACTAACCTCAGGGAAGGAGAACATCAGAGCTTTACCCAACAGCAATATTTTTTTCTAAAATTTTCAACTAAAAAATTTAAAATTTTTGGAAATTACTTTAAGTCACTTCACCAGAACCTACTCTGTAGGATACAGTGCTTCTACTGTAAAATGGCTCTCACTGCCCTACACTAGGCTCTCAGTGCCCCACACTGCCTTGGAAGCTAAGCATGTGGCTCTTTTAGAACGATTAAAACACCAAGATGCTTGCATTGTTGCGTATCATGCAAAGGCACATATAGGTTCTCATCAATTTTTGACCCTCCTGGGACCTAAATTGTGCTAAAGCTCTCCTGAAGTAGAAAGGAATAACCAACAAAATTATTCATTGCTTTCTTTCCACCATGTAACATTTTTCTCTAACAGGACAAAGCATTTCCACTAGTCCTACTCCTTTCTCCATTTGTAAAATCCTCAAGGTGATGCACTGTAACTCTTGTGCACAAACTCTCTCACATAATTAGCCCTAAAGATAGTGATTTCTATTATCACAACTATCTCTATCATCAATACTACACTGCAATCCAGTGACTTCAAATGACTAACTAGCTTCTAACAAATTTAATTACCTTTCTTCAATTTATGTGCTGAGGATACCTCAAGGTATAAATTGTAGAAATTAAAATCTGGAAAGACATTGATTCTCCTACATTTGCACCCTACCCAGTGGACCCTGAAGAATGTTGTTTCTTCAGGTTGGTTTAATATAAGGCTAGGGAAAAGAAGAGCACTGCTGTTTTGCAGGCTCCTCATTTGGCCACAACAGAGAACAGAAGACAGATGATTAGCTCTCACCCTTTCAATTCATCTTTGAATATTTTATGTCCATTGTGCCTATTAGCTGCCCAAATATCTAAGTCTGAGAAGTGACGGACTAAGACTGAGAAGTGACTCACTGAAGTGACTGACATACATATATGTGTCTCTATATATTTTTTTTTCTAAAACCAGGATGGGTTTAGCCTTTTAATGGAATATAATTTTATTTCAATGCAACGTTCTATAATTTTATCATTTAATTAACCTTTGAGGATGGGTCATGCTTCCAAAGCCAGAGGATTAAAGAATATTGAAATTAGGAGGGAGACTTCTCCTCTCTTTTTTTGAAGAGACGTGGACCACTTGAATCGTATGTGATTTGCTTAAAATTGTGACGATATTTATTGAGAGGCAAAATTTGAATAGATAATTTGTATAACTCAAGCTACTACTTCTCTTATAGTCTACATTGTCTTTGAGCATCATCTGTTGATCTGGACATCAGGCTATTTTAAAAACTTGTAATTAATTAATGCTCTTAGTTAATTCATGATTAGAAAATACAAATAACATGAAAATCAAAAATCTTGCTTGATATATATCTTACTTGTGAGGGAAAAAAAAGAGGATAGCCCATATATGATTACTATCTTTTACAATTTTATTAATACTATGGTAAATTCTTTATATTGCTATTACACAAAATATTTGATTCAATTATTTGATGATTATATATAACATATCTCCAAGGAGCAGGGAACAAATTTCTACGATTTGAATGAAGGGGGACTGAGATGTAAGAAAGAAAAAGCTTATATATTCCCTAAAGATGATTATGATAAAAAGATACAATACTCTGATACCTCTCTTTACAGACTCCAGAGCATATAACAATTGCTATCCCAAGTGATACTTTCTAAAAAAAAAAAATTCTTACTCTCTTTAAAAAAAAAATTATACAAAATAGTTGTAGAATGTTGCTTAAACTTCCCCTTATGAACAATATTTAAATCTCTGAATAATTTCATCCATACTTCTGGACTTGTCGGATGAGGCTAAGTTGAAAAAAAGCATTTTCCTAATATATGTGGGTAAATATGCTATACTTTAAGCTGCAGTGGAGACTAAGAAATAATCATTTTCGTGTAATCATGAGTTGCAAATGATTGGTATTGATTTCTGGAGATCTCTGAAAGTTATTTTTAATCATCTAGTTTACTGCTATTGAAAACAGAAGATAGCTACAATTAGGCTGAATTCTTTGCAAAATGTGAAACAGGAAATTTTGCTTTAGCATGTCTTCCTTTTTGTCTACTCCTTTGTCAGATTCCTGAGGACTCTAAGTACTACCCCGGCTACTCCAGACCTAAATTCAGAAACTGCATTCAGCCTTCTCTCACCTCTGAAGATAGTCGATCCTGGCTACAGACATCCTCAGTCTACTTTCTTCTTATTTAAAAGCAAACTTTAGGATTCATCTCTACAGAGCCAGGTTATTTTCTTAGGAGATGTGGAGGTAACAACTAAATACTTACTAAGTGTTAATGACTACAAATTACAGGATATATCACACGTCCCATTTCATCTCAGGTAAGTGAAAGTATTATGCCGGTATCCTTACAAAGACCACACACTAGCATTTGTCTCCAGCAATTGTTACATATCTTATTGGGATTTAGAAAGGTAGGGTAAAGGAAGTGGCAAGGTTAGGAAAGTTATGAAAGATAGATCTTTCATCTGAGAGACTTTACTGGCCTATTGTAAACAATATGTTTACTTACTTCATATAATCCACCAGTCATAATAACAAAGATAGAAGTAGTAGGAAAAGATTTGACAGAATTTTAAAAATAAGGGACCTGAGAGTTATCTAGTACAACCCTGTACGTTTGCATTAACTGACTTTCAAATGAAAGATTGGTCTTTCAAGAACATATCTACTAATCAGAACTCATTCTTGGATGAGTCAATTCAATATACTATTTTTGAGCATAAAAAATTATCAGAAAATACACTAATTTGAAACAATACATTATTTTATTATTTTTAAAGATTTATTTATTTGACAAAGAGTGAGAGAGCACAAGTAAGGGAAGCAGAAGAGGGAGAGGGACGGCAAACTCTTTGCTAAAGAGGGAGCCCTGCGTGCGGCTCCACCCCACAACCCTGAGATCATGACCTGAGCCAAAACCAAGACTCAGATGCTTAACTGACTCAGCCACCTAGGCATCCATCACATAGTTTAAACATTTTTAAAAAATATTTTATTTATTTACCTGACAGAGAGAAACACGACTAGAGAGGGAACACAAACAGCAAGGAGTGAGAGAGAGAAGTAGACCTCCAGCCGAGCAGGAAGCCCAATGTGGGACTCAATCCCAGGACTTCAGGATCAGGACCTGATCATAAGGCAGATGCTTAAGGACTGAGTCACCCAGGCACCCAGTTTTTAAAAAAATTTAATAGCTTTATGTTTTCTCTATGTTAGAGCAGTTTTATTTGGTGCAAAAAGGCAGCTTATTTCATTTAAAAGGATTATGTTAGGAATGTGAAGGAAGATGAGGACTCACCAATTTCACTAAATAAAAAAGGGATGAATATTAGTTATCTCTCAAAAGGCAAGTTATAAGCCTAACTATTCTATCACCAGTGCATAGCACAGTGCCCTGAGAGAGTGGGCATGTACTTACTTACAGAGCAAATCACCTTAAAAAGAATGCATTTATAGCAGAACTAAAGAATTTCTATTTAGAGTACACTTATTTAGAGTTTCTGTTGCTCAGCATGTTGGTTTCCTATATTAAGAAACCCAGCTCTTGATTGAATTAATGTGCCTACTATTTTCCTCCATGGATAATAGAGTCTTTTTTCTGGGCTTCCTAAGAAGCTACTGACATGGAAGCATAGAGCTTTGCAGAAGATTTATTGGGAGGATGATTCCTGTGGTGATTTTCTCACATAAGTGGATTATGTGTTTTATTTCTAAGGTACCAGAAAGTCTTCTCTGTCACCCCTTTTTGCTGTATCTCTAGAAGTTCTCCCTGAAAGAGAGATTCATTCCCTCTGCTTAATTTAAGGCTTTGCTGTTTCTGACAGGACACATATGAACCTCGATTGGCTGGTCTTGTTGAGTATGATTTCCTTGTCTGCTTCTAGGCATTCATTACAGTATTTGTGTCAAAGAGTCTCAGGCAGGGTGTTTCTCAGGGAGGCTAGGCCATGCTGTGTACTTGGAGCTAACTTAAAAATAGGCTACCCAGAAATGACGAGGAAGAGATAAACGCACATAGGAGAATGTGGTGGCTCCTCAAAGATAAACTTACTCCACTGTAAAATTTTACCTTCAGGATCCTCTCACTTCAGAGTCTGCTGTTAGTCTCTTCCGAGAATCCACAAGCCATGGTTTTGATATTATTGGTGAGGGTATGTGAATTCTTTGGCAGAATTTTTAAAAGAGCTGGAGATCTGGAATGTAGAGATGAGTCCCTGATTTTGGTTCCTGGGAGGTAAAATTATTCATCACATGCCCTGTCTTTATGTGTAAATCCTCCAATGAAACTCAAGGAAACACTACATAATTCGCAATTAGATTTAAGAAGACATTAATATCAAAAAACTGCGGATATTAGAAATCAGTAAAATAAAAGATGCTCTCTTCCAAAGAAGTGATTTAGATGTAGAGAGAGATATTTCTTTACATTTCACATTTTCATTTTCTTATTCACTATGCAATGTTTCCAAGTTCTTGATAACTTATAAAAGTATAAATAACATAAAAAGGAGAATGTGCTCATAAGAAAGAATGTAGAACAACTGAGAAAAGAAGAAGAAACATTGTTTTTTATGGTCTGAATTACTTTCTATGAATACTACTGTACAATATAATTTTTAAAAGCCCCATCAAATTAAATAAAATGTCAGTCACAATTCAATAATACATATGTGGCTATTAGTAACAATGTCTGAGCTTAATGAAGCTTAACATCAGGAAATAAATGAAAAGAACAAACACACTGGATTCCTTCATAAAACAGAAGTCCAGGAAGAGATTAGTCACAAGTCTAGGAAGAGTTCCAATGAGTTCTAGATCTTTGGGTTTTGCTAGGTTTTGTATTTTAGTTCATAAAAATTGTAAATGAATAGTGAAGGGAATAAGACCTAATCACTCAAGGCAATTCTCACACAATGTAATGGTGTATCGGTATCTCTTGGATTTTTTATTAATAAAATATGAACAAAAGTACACCTGGCAGATCTTGCACATCTTGTAAGTTTTCACAGGGCAAACATTTTGTACCTATCAACCACATCAAGAAATAGAACATTACCAGCACTTCAGAAGCCCTTCCTGTCACCTTCCTGTCCCTATTCCCCTTCCAGGATAACCACTCCAGGAGATTTTTAAATATATATTAGTATAGCCTATTCTTGAACTTATTTAAATAGGCTTATATAGTATACACACTTTTGTGCTAACCTTTGGGGTCAACATTGTGAAACTGTCTTCCTCTGTGTTAGCCATTCAAAAATTGTTATATAATTTATTGTAGAAAAACCTATTCCAATTTTGTCTCTAATTTCTTAGACTAGATTTCTATAATGTTAAGAAAACATTTCAGATTTTCAAGTTCATTTGTAAAGTAAGTAGATTACATTCCTCAAATTCATATAACTGGATATGCCAATGTCAAACATCTCAAAACTCTCCCCTCCATCCCTCTTTACTGTTATTAATTTTTAATGATGCATGAAAATTCAGATACATAAATACAGGTAGAAATTGGAATCTCCAGGAAGGAAGTGGGACTGGGAAATGAAACCCATGCTTACTGATTGATCTCTGTCTCTCTCCTATTCAGGTAACAAGATAAGCTCCTTCCAAAGTCAATGAATCAGACAAATCATTCCTGGGTGACCGAGTTTGTGTTGCTGGGGCTCTCCAATAACCGGGAGCTTCAACCTTTCTTGTTTCTCATATTTTTACTACTTTACCTAGCAATACTGCTGGGAAACTTTCTTATCATCCTCACTGTAACCTCTGATGCCCGCCTTCATACCCCCATGTACTTTCTGCTTGCAAACCTCTCTTTCATAGATATATGCGTTGCCTCCTTTGCTACCCCCAAAATGATTGCAGACTTTCTGGTTGAGCACAAGACTATTTCTTTCAATGCGTGCCTGGCCCAGATTTTCTGTGTTCACCTTTTCGCTGGAAGTGAAATGGTGCTCCTTGTATCCATGGCTTATGACCGATATGTTGCTATATGCAAACCTCTCCACTACATGACAATAATGAGTCGCCGTGTGTGTATTACTCTTGTTCTCATCCCCTGGCTTGTGGGTTTCATCCATACTACTAGCCAGTTGGCATTTACTGTGAACTTGCCTTTTTGTGGCCCAAATCAGGTAGACAGTTTTTTCTGTGACCTCCCTCTAGTGACCAAGCTGGCCTGCATAGACACTTACGTTGTCAGCCTACTTATAGTTGCAGATAGTGGCTTTCTTACTATGAGCTCCTTTCTCCTCTTGGTCGTCTCCTACACTGTGATACTTATCACCGTTAAGAAACGCTCCTCTGCCAGCATGGCAAAGGCCCGATCCACACTGACAGCTCATATCACTGTGGTCATACTGTTCTTTGGACCATGCATCTTCATCTATGTGTGGCCCTTCAGTGGTTATTCTGTTGACAAAGTCCTTGCTGTATTTTACACCATCTTTACTCCCATCTTAAATCCGGCTATCTACACTCTAAGGAACAAAGAAGTGAAGGCAGCTATGTCAAAACTGAAGAGTCGGTATCTGAAGCCGGGCCAGGTTTCTACAGTCATAAGAAATGTTCTTTTCTGGGAAACAAAGTAAACTTACACAACTGTAACTGCTGTAGCCTTATCTCTAGACAATTACAAATGGACTATGATGTAAAAATAGACCATTTTGACCAGTGGGAAGAGTACATTAACTTGCTTGAAAGAGTAATTATAATAATAATAAAAGCCAAAGAATGGACCTTACTGATATTTAGATTCTCTTCCCTTACTGTGTGCTTTTTTGTTTCTATTTCCTACTTTTTAATTTAAAAATTTTTAATGTACAGCCTTTGAATACACTGAGAAATGGCATTTACTCATATATAAGAAAGAAGCTATACCAAAACAGTACTGCTCAGATGTCAATTATGGAGTAATCAGTGTATTTCTCTATACAATAGAGAAAATAGATCTATTTACACACACTGATACAACTAGATAAGATTGCATTTCACACAGTGCTAGATAACTCATAACACATGAAGACAATCTATGATTGGTGTGATGGGACAGTAACATGTAAAATACCAAGGCTATACAGCAAAGGCATTTATAGTCAACACTTTCAAAAATCCTTCTTCCATGTTGCTTTTTTTTTTCTCAAGATTTTATTTATTTGACAGAGAGAAACAACAGCCAGAGAGGGAATACAGCAGGGGGAGTGTGAGAGGGAGAAGCAGGCTGCCCGACTAGCAGGGAGCCCGATGTGGGGCTCGATCCCGGGTCTCTGGGATCATGACCTGAGCCGAAGGCAGTTGCCCAACCAACTGAGCCACCCAGGTGCCACCCCATGTTGCTTCTTAATACTTATTATTTATGGAAGACAACATGCTGAATAAATTATTCACCAGAGTGTGTTGTATTTTGTTGGGTAACTTGTTTATTTTTATAAAAGGTTTGCATTTATTTACTTGAGAGAGTCGAGTGTGAGGAGGGGGAAAGGCAGAGGGAGAGAGAAAGGGAGAAGCAAAATCTCTCCTGAGCAGGGAATCCAAATGCAGGGCTTGATCCCAGGCCCCCAGGATCATGACCCAAGCCAAAGGCAAACCCCTAACCAACTAAGCCACCCAGGCACCCCTTAATTTCTGTTTAAGACTGATAAAATAATCTGGCGAATTTCATAGATGAATTGTAATTCTTTACCACTTGTCATCATGATTATGGGAGTCTGAACGCTAATATAAAACACTCTCTCTCTCCATAGGTCTTCATAATTCCTGTCTTCTCAGATAAGGTAGTTTTGGGTTGTTTTTTTTTTTTTTTTACATATTAATAGTTGGTAGAAATAATCATTTTCCTATGTGGACTTAGTTAAAATTTTATTTTTATATTGCATAATGAAGGTCCAGAAAATGACAAAACCCTATGTCAAGAACTTTGGGGTAGCCAAAATTACTCCTTCATGATCACTTATGAAAATCAGATTTTATATGAATCCTCATTATTGGTTATTTTAGGCTTTTTATTATAGTCACATTTTCCCTATATTTTTCTATTGTATTCTATTTTCACAGTCTGTTATAATGTTAACTGTTTTCTAGACTTCAATCCTTAGAATCTCTTATAGGAATTCTCTAATTGTCTTTACTGAAGAGAAAATAAGTTCTCATTTTTGAGCCAGAGGTACCAACTTATTATGGACCTAAAGGCAAAAACAATTCTAAGAGGAGATCTATGGTGATACAGGGCCACATACAGAAATAAGAAAATAAGAAAAACGTTAAACAATCTAACCTTACATCTAAAAGAACAGAACAAAGACCCAAGTAAGCAGAATAAAGGAAATGATGAAGATTAGAGTAAAATTAAATGACATAGAGACCAAAAAAAAAAAAAAAAACTAGAAAGGTTCAATGAAACCAACAGGTAGTTCATCCTCAATGGGGCACATGGATGGTTCATTCAGTTGGGTGTCTGTCTCTTGGTTTTGGCTCAGGTCCTGATCTCAGAGTCCTGAGATCAAGCCCCATGTCAGGCTCTGTACTTAGCAGGGAGTCTGTTTCAGGATTCTCACTCCCTCTGCCCCTCCCTCCATTCTCACTCTCTCTCTCTCCCTTTCTCTCCTTCATAAGTGAACAAATCTTTAAAATAAAACCCTCAGTAAGATGGATTTAGAAAGAACATACCTCAACATATTAAAGGCCATAATGAAAAATCCATAGCTAACATCATACTCAACTGTGAAAAACTGAGAGCTTTTCCTCTAAGATAAGGAACAAGACAACAATGGTTGCTTTCATCACTTTTATTCATCATAGAACTGGAGACCCTATGCACAGCAATCAAACAAGAAAAAAAAAACCAACCATATTTGTAAGGAAGAAATTAAATTGATACTCTTTGCAAATGACATGATGTTATACATTGAAAACCCTAAATAAAGACTACAGCAAAAAACTATTAGATGTAATAAATGAATTCAGCAAAGTTGCAGGATACAAAATTTATACACAAAATTGGTTTCATTTCTATACATTAAAAATGAATTAACAGAAAATTAAGAAAACAATTCCATTACAATTGTACCCAAAAGAATAAAATACCCAGAAATAAACTGAACCAAGGAGGTGAAAGACCTGTATTCCAAAAACTATAAAACACTGATGAAAGCAACTGAAAATGATACAAAGAAATGGAAAGGTATTCTGTGTTCATGGATTAGGAGAATACTGTTAAAAGGTCCATAATACCCAAAGCAACCTACAGAGTCAATGAAATCCCTATCAAAATACCAGTAGCAATTTTTTTCCAGAAATAGAAAAATACTAAAATTTACATGAGACTACAAGAGACCCTAAATAGCCAAAGCAATTTTGAGAAAGAAGAAAAAATCTGGAGGCAGCACAATTTCAGATTTCAAGATATACTGCAAAGCTATAGTAATCAATCCAGTATGGTATTGGCGTACACACATACACACGCCAATCAAGGAAGCAGAATAGAGAGCTTAGCAATAAAACCATGTTTATGTAGTCAATCTATGATGAAGGAGGCAACAATGGGGAAAAACAGTCTTTTCAATAAATGGGACTGGGAAAACTGGATAGCTATATGCAAAAGAATGAAACTAGATCCCTTTCTTATACCATACCCCCCCAAAAAAACCTTAAAATGAATTTAAAACCTACAAGTGAGACCAGAAAACATAAAACTCCTAGAAGAAAGCACTGGCACTAACATCCTTCCCATTCACCACAGCAACATTTTTCTACGTATGTGGCCTCAGGAAGGGACACAAAAGCAAAAATAAAACCACCAGGTCTACAATTAAATAAGATGATCTTGCTTCACAAAGGAACCAACCAACGAAGTGAAAAGGTAACCTACTAAATGAGAGGAGACATCCGTAAGATATGTAGAATTTGATAATGGGTTAATATCCAAACTGAGTGAAAATGTATACAATTGACCATCCCAAAAAAACCTCCCCAATAATTTTATCAAAAATGGAGGGTTAGAATACATATTTTTTCAAGAGGATGCACAGATGGCCAATAGACACATGAAAAGATTCCCACATCACTATTCATCAAGGAAAGGCAAATCAAAGTCACAATGAGGTATCACCTTATATTACGTTGCTGTCAGAATGACTAGAATAAAGAATACAATAGTAAGTATTGGTAAGCATGTAGAAAGAAAGAAACACTTGGGCACTGATATTAGGAATGTAAATTGGTGTAGCCATGTGGAAAATAGTATGGAGGGTGCTCAGAAAATTAACTAAAGAAATAACATAAAATCCAGTAATCCCACTACTGGATATTCATTTCCTCCCACCCCTACATCAAAAAACACTGAAAACACTAATTTAAAAAAATCTATGCAATCCTATGTTTATTGCAGCATTATTTGCAACAGCCAAGATATGGAAGAAACCTAAGTATTCGTGGAAAAATGGATAAAAAAGAGATGCTATACACATATACATGTACATACATAGTGATATCATATATATGACATAATGGAATATTATACAGCCATAAGAAAGGATGAGGTCTTGTCATTTGTGGCAACTAGATGGGCTAAAGCTACTATGCTAAGTGACACAGTCAGATAGAGAAAGTCAAGTACCATATGATTCCACTTATATGTGGAATATAAAAGACAAAATAAACAAACAAGAAAAAAAAAGTAAAAACAAACCCATAAATACAGAGAACAATCTGACAGTAGCCAGGGGAAAGGCATATGGGTGGAAGGACTAAATGGGTGAAGGGAAGTGGGAGGTATACATTTCCAGTTATGGAATGAGTAAGTCATGGGGATAAAAGGTACAGTATGGGGAATATGGTCAGCAGTCTTATAATGTGCTGTATGGTGACATATGGTAGTTACACTCGTGGTGTAACATAGTATAATGTATAGACTTGTCAAATCACTATGTTGTACACCTGAAACTAACATAACAATGTGTACCAATTATACTTCAAGGAAAAAGAGTCCACGGTGTAACGCGGAACAAGCAATAAGCATAATGCTGGCAGTGTCAAAGCCTAAAAATGTGAGATACTCTTTTCGGATGCTATGTATACCCAATCCATTTTCCTTTCCAAAAACAGCTTTACTGAGGTATAACTGGCATACAAAAATTGATGGAGATTGAGGAGTGCACTTGCGATGAGCACTGGGTGTTTTATGAAAGTGGTGAATCACTATACTGTACACCTGAAACTAATACTACACTGTATGATAACTGGAATTTAAATAAAAACTTAAAAATTTATCCATATTGAATGTGCATCTCTCTAGAAGTCAGAAACAAATCTAAATCTATGAAGTCATCGTCTCTTTATCCCAAGGAATGTCAGGTGGGTAAAGTGAACAGCTGCTTTAATTCCTTTCTCAAAGGGCAATAAGCATGTGATAGTCTACAAGATGGCCACCATCAGGAATGCTTCTATTATAACATTTTAACTTTACCAATATATCATTTTTTTAAAAACCCTAGAATACTAATGCTAAAAAATAAAGGATGAAAAATTGTATTAAATCATTAAAATATGGTTTTCAAATAGTTATCTATGAAAGAATGAAAATTATTCCTCATATAGTAATGGAAGCAAAATGAACCAAAAGCTTTGAAAACATTACCAATAGTTTAGACAAAATAAGGCCTTTTTTTTACCCATATCTTGTTTTGTTCATATTTAAATAACATTAACATATTTTACCATAATTACTATACTAATTCTATTCTCTTTATGCTTCCTTTTATGCCATATTCCACAATTAGCCTATTTTTCTTTTTTTCAAAAGTTTATTTCCCATATTGTTCTCCAACCCTGAACCAATGTTTCAAATATCTCTGAGAAGTAATATTGGACAATAAATGTTACAAATAATTTAGTTTTAAAAGATTATATCAAGACTTAACAAGCGATGGGATAATTGGGTCATGGGCATTAAGGAGGGCAACTGACACAATGGGCACTGGGTATAATATGCAACTCATTAATCACTAAATAGTACCCTGAAACTAGTAATACAGTATAGGTTAACTAATTTGAATTTAAATAAAAAGAAATTTTAAAATATACTTAAAAACTATAAAAATAGTCAAAACTTCAAAGGATATATTTAAGAAAGTAAAAAGACAGCCTATAGATTAGGAGAAAATATTGCAGATTACATTCTGGTAATGGACTTATGTCCAAAATATATTATTGATACATTCTGAATTCAACAATAAGAAGACAACCCATTTTAAAAGTGCTCAAAGGGGGCACCTGGGTGGCTCAGTTGGTTGGGCAACTGCCTTCGGCTCAGGTCATGATCCTGGAGGTCCGGGATCAAGCCCCACATCGGGCTCCCTGCTCGGTGGGAAGCCTGCTTCTCCTTCTCTCACTCCCCCTGTTTGTGTCCCCTCTCTGGCTGTGTTTCTCTCTGTCAAATAAATAAAATCTTAAAAAAAATAAATAAAAGTGCTCAAAGGATTTGAATATATATTTTCCTAAAGAAGACAAACACATGGCCAAAATAAGCACATGAAACAATGGCCAATAACATTAGGGAAAATGTCAATAAAGAAACCACTTCACACCCGGAAGGAAGACTCAAGTCAAAAAAGAAAAAAAAAAAAAGAAACAAAACAAATATTGTTGAAAATACACAGAAAGTTGGGGATGCCTGGGTGGCTCAGTCCATTAAGCATCCCAGAACCCTGGGATCGAGTCCCACACCAGGCTCTTTGCTCAGGGGGGAAAACTGCTTCCCCCTTTGCCTGCCACTCTCTCTGCAGGCCATTCCCCTTGCTTGTGCGAAATCTCTCTTGACAAATAAATTAATAAAGTCTTTATTTTTTATTGTATTATGTTAATAACCATAAAACACATCATTAAGGTTTTGATCCAAAGGAAAAAAAGGAAAGAGAATACATAGAAAGTTGAAATCCACATTACATATATTGAGAGTAGGATATAAAAAATTGTAGCCTCCTTGGAAAATGGTCTGACAGTTCTTCAAAATGTTCAATTTACAGTTAACTTATGACCCCACAACTCTATTGACAGGGATATACCCTACGGATATGAAGTGAAAATGTTCAGATAAAGATCATGACTGTTCACAGCAGCATTACTAATAATGGCCACAAAACAGAAACTACTCAAATATCTGGCTGTTGAATGGATAAAGAAAATGCTTGTATCCAAAAGACAGAATGCTATACAGCCATACAAAGGAAGTACTGATATAACCTATAATATAAATGAACTTTGTAAACATTATCCAGCTGTAAGAAGCCAGTCACAGAAGACCACATATTGCATGATCTCATTTATACTATGTCCAGAAAAGGTAAATACACAGAAATGAAAAGTGGTTGCCAGAATTTAAGAGAAGGGAGAACAGGGTACAGGGACAGTTACTGGGTACAGGTTCTCTCTGTAGAATAAGGAAAACTCTAGTTGATGGTAAGTAATGAAGTATTCTTGAGACTGTGAGTAGAGGTAAATCTAGTAGCAACTGCTACAGTACCTGGCAGTTACTAGTCATTATACCCTAACTAACAGTAGGTAAAAATGGCATATCAGAGAAAGGCAAAGCGTGGTTCATGCTAAACAGAGCTATTTCCAAAGACAATTCTTAGAAGTAAATATAAAATGGGGAAAATTAATGGCAACCATCTAGATCTAAATATTAAGAGTATTTTCAATAAAACCTGGTGAGAAAGTGGGAAGAAATGCAATTATGATCACTGATGGATCACCTTTATAATATATCTTGTCCTGCTTTTAGTGCTGACACAAAAATTAACATCGAAATGTTGTTTTTTTAAATTCAGCATACATTACTTTGGACTCACTTGAGAAAATATTAGCAATAAGTGTAAAATAAAGGTCCGATGAACTGCGTGTATACATGTATGTGTGTGAGATTAGCAGAAAATTTTAACTAGTATTAAATCTAAGTATCAGAAGGATTAGTGGTCAGTTTTCCTTTATTTTTATTTGAATTTGAAAGGTTTTACTATTAGTCATTTTCCCTAGCAATAAAAATGAAGAGGTGGATATAGTTAGGTTAATCCATTCTATTACAATGTCTGTTCTTCAATCCAAAACATATTTTTTAATTCTAATATAATTGAATATCAAGTTTTTAATTATTTATTTCACATACATTATATCAGTTGTGAACAAAAGTGCTTCAAAGATTTCTCCCATGCCTCTGACTAAATCTCACAATTCTAAATAACTTTCTCAGAGCTGCCTTCATCTCTTTATTTCGAAGACTATAGATCAAAGGGTTGAAAAGTGGAGTTACTACAGAATAAAACAAAGTCACATATTTTTGCATCCCAGCTGGATTGCCTGCTGTGGGGCTTACATATACTACCATGATAGAGCCATAGAACAAGGACACCACAGCCAGATGGGAGCCACACGTGGAAAAGGCCTTATGCCGACCTTCTGCTGAGGGGACCCTCATCACAGCTCTGATCACCAAGGTATAGGAGTTGGTCATGAAGAATAGGGTGGAGAAAATGAGGACTGAGTTAAAGATGGCACAGATGATCTCAATTTCCGGAGATGGCACACAAGACAGCTTTATAAGAGGTCCTGGGTCACATAAGAAGTGATCAATCTTATTGGAACAACAAAATGGGAGCTGAGAGATGAGGTAAATAGGCAAGAGGAAGTATAGGAAGCCACACACCCAGCACCCAGCTCCTATTCGGATGCAGCGCTGCACAGTCATGACAGTGGGGTAGTGCAGGGGCCTGCAGATAGCAAGGTACCTGTCAAAGGCCATGGCAGACAAGAAGAAGGTCTCAGTGGTACCCATGGAGAAGAAGAAGTAGAACTGGAGGAAGCAGCCATGGAAGGAGATGGTGCTGGTCTCAGAAAGCAAGCTGGCTAGCATATTAGGGACAGTGGAGGTGATAAACCAGATCTCCAGGAAAGAAAAATTGGCCAACAGGATGTACATTGGAGTTTGTAGTCGATGGTCCCACCTCACAGCACAGATAATGCACAGATTTCCAGTTAGCGTCAGAATGTAAGTCCCAGAGAAGACTGAAAAGAGGAGAACATGAATTTCCCAGGTATAAGGGAAGCCCAAAAGGATGAATCCATTCACAGAGCTAGAGCAATTATTTATATTGTAATATCCATTCATTTTTAAAGCTGCAAAAATAAAAGATTTCCATATCACAAGTAGCCTTAAAGTATTACTCATTAGGGCAGATCCCTTGTATAGGGTCAAATCATACTGTGTGTCAGTAAATAATGAAGTACCATAATCCATGCAGTGGTATTCCCATGACTGTCATATGTTCAAAATTCTGTTCTGAATACAGTGAATAAAAACAAAACTCTTCTGTCATCCTAAGGTTTACAATCAAAGTTATTTGGTATTGACAATAGTGAAGTATACCCCAGGACCTACAACTTTTAGGTTAAGCATGAAAGAAAAAGAACCAAATAAACACAGGTAAATAATTATTTGTAAGATACAAAGATATTGGTAATATTGATACTTAATATTCTTTGATGTATTTGTGAGAGAAATATGTTGAGCTGATTTGAGGACAATATTGATTTAAATGTTTGTAACTTATATGATTTTAATTTTATTGTGTGACATACATGCAATATTCCTATATTAATTTAGAAGATTAAAATAAGATCTTTTAAAATAAAAATCTATTAGAAGGTTTCCCATTTAGATTCCTTCCTCAGTAAAAACACACAAAAAGAGTTAGAGGCAATCTGCCTTATTTTACAAAGAAACATAAGGAACCAAGTTCTATAATATTGTACTCACATCAAATAATGCTGTAAAAATTACAAACAATTCCTCAACTATGTCAAGATTTTCATTAAGATCACAGTTAATATGAAATACTATAGGAGACACTAAAGTCCATATATATCATTTATAAAGATATGTCAAGGTTGGCTGTGCTCACGAAGGCTATTCCTCAAATTTTGCAATCTCACTCAGGAATAAAATTTCCTTTTCTTCTACTCCTTAAAAGTCACCACTTGAAGCTTCACTGAAGGAAGGTATATTCATATTCACTTACTGGAACTTTCCCTGACCTAGGGCGCCAACTCCTACAAAGAGCAATACAAATGGAGAACTGACAAACTACTTTAAGAGTTCTAATATGTTTTGAAGTAACATTTGCTTTAAGTTCTCTGGAAAAAAAATTGCCCTTGATTCTGGAAAAGGAATTCTTTCAAAATTCACATATTAAGTGGTATTTAAAATAGCATAAAACCAGGAGAGTTGGAAGGAGGACATAGAGGAACTGGGAGTCATGGGAGCTTTACTTTACCTGAAGATACAAGATGGGTATCATACAAATCTGTGTGGTTGAAAACCATCTTCTATATCAGAGTGAAAACTCTAGTCTCAGATCTCAGAAAAAGAACAAATATAATAGTATTCCATGCATTACTGTGGGGATTCATAGAATTGTGGACCCTTTTAGGAGAAGAACATTACAAAATCAGCCATGGACCTCTTCAGGTTTGCCCTCTTATACTTCTCTTGCTTACATAAACTGACAAAGCAACAGGAAACTTGAGAGTTGAAAAGAGAATCAGTTTCATGATCTACACAGAACCAAATGAACAACTGAAATAAGCCCTTATACTTTCTGTGAAGATCATCTTTGGGGAGTGGCTCTCTAGAGAGGGAATTTATAACACAATCGCCCCCATTGAACCTGGTTTCCTATTCTGCTCCTTACTCAGCATGCTGGGATTTGTTTCAAATTCAAACACATTTCCTACTTTAATTCAAAGATTTTTATTTGGAATAACAAGAGAAACACAAACACATAAAATTATTTGCACATGTATATGCTTGCTGTTTAACTGTGATCAGCAGTAACTTTCCCTCTGATGATAAAGGAAATGTGATTCTGGCAAGGAAACCTCATTCCAAGCTTAGAGAAAAGACTATGAAATATAGGTTAACACAGAGATTAGGAGTTTGTGCACTTAAACATTAAAGATTATTTTGTTTCAGACTATTTATCATCTTAACTCCAACTTGTTTGTACCATCCTTAACTCACCACCACATTGAGATACGCATTAATTATGAGCAAAATTTTTAAAATAAGAAAGACTGCTATGAAAATTTCCCATGTAGTTAACACTTCGATAATACATTTTAATGGTTCCATACTATAGAAGTAACATATAAGATGTGCAATATTTTACATAATTACTCCTTAACTGTTGAGCCATTGAGTATGATAAACAGACATAAATATTCTTAATATGAACTAAACCATATTCTATGACACAAAATTTCCAATTGACACAATATGATCTAGTAAAGTTTATTTCTTTAATGATCTGACACTATGTGATACATGAAAGTGATGTATTGAAATAACATATTATATTTATCAATTAATAGAGAAAAACATAGGGGCCCCCTGAGTGGCTCAGTTGGCTAAGTGTCCAACCCTTGGTTTTAGCTCAGGTCATGAATTCAGGGTTGTGAGATCAAGCACTGTGTCAGGATCTGTGCTCAGCAGAGAGTACGCCAAAGATTCTCTCCCTCTCCCTGTCACTCTATTACTCCCTAATCACTCACTCACTGCTCTATCGCTATGTTATGCCCAGATTCAGAGATCCCTAATCACTCACTCACTGCTCTATCGCTATGTTATGCCCAGATTCAGAGATCCCCAAAGACCACCAGGGAGCCAAGTCCAATGAAAAAGCAAAGAGCCTTTATTCGAGCTAGCTCGGGCTCCTCTCCCACACCCACCCACCCAGCCGTGAGATGCTGAGAAAAAGAGGGAGCCTTGAGTTTCGAGAGCACAGTAGTTTTATAGGGGTGTGATGGTAGTTGGTGGGGTGAAGTTCGTAGCTTATGCCAACTGGCCAGGAGCCAGTAGATCTGGAGGCAGTTGGAAGGGTGAAGTTTGTGGCTTATGCTGATTGGCCAGGAGCCAGTGGGTCTGGTGGTGAGATGTGGTCAGCTTACTTGGACTTTAGTATTGTCCTTCCATATTCTTTATTGGCTAACTCAGGGGTGAGCAAGGCCAGGATTGGGCAATATTCTTACATTCGAGTGTGGTTTCTCTGGGGAGGGGTTAAGCTGGGGATTTGCACAAAATGGAGTCAGTCTTGCTCTGCCCTTTCAGCTAAAATAAATAAATATAGCATTTTTTAAAAATAGAGAAAAACAGAGGAACACTTGATAAATATAGTAATGGCAATAGACAATATTCAACTCCATTCTTGATAAAATAAACCAAAAATAAAAGGAATTTCTTAACTTGGTAAAGAATCTCATTATCAGAAAAGACTGGTGAAATCATTTTCCAACAGTAAAACACAAAAAGCATTCTACTTAAACAGAAAAAGGAGATGAATGAATGTCTCTGAGCAAAAGTTTAAAGCTGTCAAAATGCCAATTATCTGAGGGGAATGATACTGAAAAAGGAGGAAACTGAAAAGAAAAAGGCCAAAATCTTGTAAAAGTTAAAAAAAAAACCCAGAAAATATAACTAATGGGTAAAAACTGTTCAAAAATACAATAAAATAATCATGTGACTTATGTGTAACATTAAACTATTTGATGAAGTGAGTATAAGTGAGAAAACAGACTCAAAAGACCCTGTTTCTTTTTAATTGCTTAGGAAGTTTTAAATACAATTTTAAGTAAACTGTAATAAATTCAGTATGTGGAATGCATTAAAATAAAATTCGAAAAAATAAAATATAGGGAAAATTACATTTAAACTGATAAAGGAGCCCCAAAGGAAAGCCAGTCTGAAAGTCATCAAAACCAGACTCAAGCAGTGACCTAGAGCTACAGTTCCAAATATGAACACGAGAGAGAGGAAGATACCACAAAATGTTTGAGAAGCCCCAGAACCTTTGATCATGTTGATTGGTGGAAGCCAGTAGCAAAGAATGAGATGGCGGTTGTTTGTTCAACTACCAAATTCAAGCCAAAAACTCATAAGCCACACAAAGAAACAAGGAAACATGACCCAATCAAAATGACATAAAACCCTAGAACTTACCCTAAAAAAGTGTATCTATGAACTGCCTGACAGAATTTTTAATCGCTATCATAAAGATGCTCAATGAACTAAAGGAAAACACAGATACACAACCAAATGAAATTAGGAAAATGATGCATGGACAAAATGAGAATACCGACAAAAAGAAAGAAACTAAAAAACAACCAAACAAATATTCTGGAGCTGAAAAATATAATAACTAAGGGTGACTGTGTGGTTCACTTGGTTAGGTGTCCGACTCCTGATTTCAATTTCCACTCAGGTCATGACCTCAGGATTTTGATACTGAGTCCGGTGTTGGGCTCTCCACTTGGCATGCAACCCATGGAAGATTCTCTCTCTCTCTCTCTCTCTCTCTCCCTCTCTGCCCCCATATCTGCTTGCACTCTCTCTCCCCCCTTCAAAAAAAACTTATATATATTTTATATATATAAATTTTTATATATCTGTTTATAAATTAAATTTATTTATATGTAATTTATATATAAAGTTATATATATATATATAAACTAAAGTTATATATATGAACATCAGGCTTGACAGGTAGGAGAGTCTGTGAACTACAGGACACATCATTTGAAATCATGGAACAAAAGGTGCAAAGACAGAAAAATTAACAGAATTTTATAAAGCCTAAGGGACTTATCAAACACCAGCAAGTGTACCAATACATGCCTGTGGGATCCCAGAAAGGAGCCTCACTTATTTGATGAAATAATGGCCAAAATTTTCCAAAATCTGAGCAAAGTATGGACATAGAAATAAAAGAACTTAAGGAATTCCAAATGAAATAAATCTGAACAGAACTACATTGAGATACATTATAATCAAACTGTATAAAGTTAAAAATAAAGACATTCAAAAAAGAAAAAGAAAAGCAATTCATCATATACAAGGGAGCTTCCATAAGAATATTCAGATGTCTCATCATTAACTCTTCAGGACCAAAAGAAGTAAGGGGATTTATTCAAAGGGGAAAAAAAAACCCACAAAACTTAAAAAAATTAAAAAATTAAGTAAAAGGAAAGAAAGAAAGAAAGAAAGAAAGGCACACTATCAACCAAGAAAACCAAGACTACTATATCAGTCAAAACTATCATTCAAAACTGAAAAAGAAAGGTATTAAAAATGGTAGCACAGGAAGACTTAATACACCTCCTGCAAGAGACACAACAAAGTTATAGCTGTATATGGAATAATTTTTCTTTGAAAAAGGCCTGAGAATTACATGAACAGTGCCTTCACAACAAAGACAAAAGAGGTATCAAGTAGGACAGGAGATGGACAGCCAAAGCCTTACCAGGACTATTACCCCAAGTAATCCCAAATTGGGGGGGGGGATATATATATGGAACTCTCGCTCAAGGGATAAAGGGACTGTGCACTATTATAGCAGGAACTGAGAACCTGGAGTCCAACACTAGAAATGCAAGATGACAAGAATGTCCATTTTTAGAAAGCTATGGTGATGAAAACTAGAGAATTACAGAACCATGAAGAAGGGATACATAATATTAAATGTCTTGCATGCAATCTCACTCATCCTGCATACAGTGCAAAAGCAATAAACTGAAAAGCACCTAGTCTAGAAGCAGAGACACATTTACTAATTTTTTTAAAGATTTTATTTATTTATTTATTTGACAGACAAAAACACAGCTAGAGAGGGAACACAAACAGGTTGAGTGAGAGAGGGAGAAGCAGGCTTCCCACAGTGCACAGAGCCAGGTACGGGGCTCAATCCTGGGACTCCAGGATCATGACCTGAGCCAAAGGCAGTCCCTTAACCAACTGAGCCACCCAGGCGCCCCTGCATTTATTAATTTTAAAGCAGCTGCTGAGAGGCAAGAACCTGAAGGGACTTTATCTAGGGATGGAAGCACTGGTAGACACCATTTTTGAAATTCATTCTAACTTGCTATGGAAGGAGCACCCTTCAGGTGCCATTTTTAGTGCCTTCCTTCTAGCCTGCTAGCATTGGAGAACATATTTCATCCATCCTGCACAAAGAACGAGCTGCAACCAGGATGGATAACCATTTGGTGTTCTGCCCCTCTCCCGCCTGGTTCAGCATTTGATAGGTAAACAGCAGGACAAGGAGAGTGCCCTGAACCCTGCCCATGCCATGCAGCACCCAAGGTATAACTGTGAAAAACAAATGATGTAAATACTGCTCTCCCTGTGCAGTAGCCAAGTCTGAAAATGCCCAGGAAGGGGCCCCCAGCCCTGCCCTTCCTGGGCAGTAGTGTGGCCCTATCATAGCTGACAGGCATGTATAGCCCACACAGAATGCATGGCTCTGGTGATTAGAAGAAGCTGCACTTCTGGCCCAGGCAGAATAGCTCATACACAAGACAATTCCTTCAAGACTAAGAGAGGTTGCTACTTCACCTAATATAGAGCAGAGAGTGACAGGCAAAATGAGAAGACAGAGGAGTATGTTCCAAACAAAAAAATAAGACAAAACCCAGAAAAAGACCTTAATGAAATAGTGTAAGCAACCTATTTGATAAAGAGCTCAAAGTAATGGCCATAAAGATGCTCACTAATGTGAGGCAAAAGATGGATGAATACAGGAAGAACTTAACAGTAATACAGGGAAATATAAGAAAGTACTAAACAGAAGTTATAACTGAACTGAAAAATACATAGAAAGCTTCAGCAGCAGAATGAATGAAACAGAAGCACAGTGAGCTGGAAGACAAAGCAATGGAAAACACCTAGACAGTAGAAAACACCTAGACACACACCTAGAAAACACCTAGACAGATTTTAAATCAAAATTTAAAAAAAATAAAAGTAATGAGGATAACTTAAGGTACATCCGGGACAACATCAAACAGGATAATATTAACACTAGAATGGTCCCAGAGGGAGAAGAGAAATAATGCAAGAAAACTTCCCTAATCTGAAGAAAACAGACATCCAATTCCAGGAAGCCCAGAAAGTTCAAAATAAGTTGAACCCAAAGAGAAACACAGTGAGCCACATTATAATAAAATGATATAAGTTAAAGGTAAGGAGAGAATCTTGAAAGCAGTAAGCAAAAGCAATATACTACATACAAAGAAAACCCCACAAGGCTATGAGCAGAGCTTTCAGCAGAAGTTTAATAGGTCAGAAGGGAATGGCAAGACACATTCAAAGGGCTGAAAGGAAAAAAGAATTACCAACCAAGAATTCTCTATCCATCAAGATTATCATTCAGAATTGAAAGAGAGATTAAGAGTTTTCCAGATAAATGAAAGTTAAAGGAGCTTATCACCAGTAAATCAAGTTTTTTTAAAAGATTTTTATTTATTTTGACAGAGAATGAGAGATCACAAGTAGGAAGAGAGGCAGTCAGAGAGAGGAGGAAGCAGGCTCCCTGCCAAGCAGAGAGCCTGATGTGGGCCTCGATCCCAGGATCCTTAGATCATGACCTGAGCGGAAGGCAGAGGCTTTAACCCACTGAGCCACCCAGGTGCCCAGTAAATCAGTTTTACAGGAAATATTATAGGACTTCTCTAATCTAAAAATAAAAAGCACTAATTAATAATATTAAAAAATATGGAAGTAAAAATATGACTGGAAATGCTAAATAAATAATAATGTGTGGATAAACCACTAATAAAGTTAATATGAAGGGTAAAAAACAAAAGTAGTAAAACTTACTAAAACTATAAGTTAAAAATATATATATATAGATATATATAACAAAGATAAATGCATCATCAACAAATAAAATGCGGGTGGGGAGTAAAAATATAAAGCTTTGAAATATATTTCAAAATTAACTTACAAGAGACTTATATATACAAGATGTTATATATGACTCTTACAGTAACTACAAAGGAAAAACACACTAAATATAAAGAAGAAAAAGGTATAAATATAGTATTAAAAACAGTTGAACTACAATAAAAGAGAGAAAGAGAAGAAAAAAAGGAACAGAGAGGAATCACAATACAAAAACAGCCACGACACAGATAACGAAACAGCAATAAGCACCTGGCTCTCACCAATTATTTTACATAGAAATATACTAAATTCCCCAATCAAAAGACATGGGGACTGACCGGATAAAAAAATAAGGTCAACGTATATCCTGCCTTCAAGAGACTCACTAAACTCTAAAGACATTCACAGACTGAAAGTGAAGAGATGGAAAAAGATTACCATGCAAGTGAGAATAAAAAGAAATGGTAATTTCTTATTATGGATGGCAATTCTTATATCAGATAAAATAGACTTTAAAACAAAAATTATATAAAAAGAGACAAAGAAGGACATTACATAATGATACAAGAATCAATCTAACTAGAGAATATAATAGTTGTAAATCCAACACAAGAGCACCTAAACATATAAAGCAAATATTTCCAGACATAATGGGAGAAATATATAGCAAAACAATAATTGTAGAGAGCTTTACTTTACTCATGTCAGTGGTCAGATTTTCCAGACATAAAATCAGTAAGGAAATACTGGCCTTAAATAACACATTAGAATACATGGACTTAGTAGATATATACAGATCATCCCATCCAAAAATAGCAAAATACACATTCTTTTCAAATTCACATGAAACATTCCAAAGAACTGATCACAATCACGTTAGATCACAAAACAAGTCTCAATAAATTTAAGAACACTGAAATCATATCAAGCATCTTTTCTGATCACAGCAGTGTGCAACTAGAAATAAATTACAAGAAAACTGGGAGGGCAGAATGAGGAGACTATATACGTTATGTAACAACAAATAGCACTGTGGGAAATCAATAAGGAAATAAATAAATAAAAATAAAAATGGAAACTCAACAGTCCAAAATGTTTGGGACACAACGAAAGCAGTTTTAAGAGGGAAATTCATAGTGACACAGGTCTACCACAAAAAAATAAAAATATCAAATAAAAATTCTAAATTTAAAATTAAAAAAAAGCCTAGGGAAAAAAAACAACAACAAAAGGCCCCAAATCAGTAAAAGAAAGAAAATGATAGATATAAGAGCAGAAATAAATGAAATAGAGAATTAAAAAAATAGAAAGATCAATGAAACTCTAATCTGGGTCTTTGAAAAAATAAAGAATCAAAAAATTTTAGTCAACTCATCAAGAAAAATATCAGAAATGAAAGAAAAAATTGCAAATGATTCCACAGAAATACAAAGGATCATAAGAGAATACTATAAACAATTATATAGCCAACAAATTAGAGAACTTATAAATGAATAAATTCCTAGAAATATAATCTTTTGAGACTTAATTATGAAGAAAGAGAAAACCTGGATCAGCTGATTACTAGTAATGAAACTAAATCAGTAATCAAGATTCTCAACAAACAAAAGTTCAGGGTAATATGGCTTCATAGGTGAATTCTACCAAATATTTAAAGAAGAGTTAATATCTATTCTCCTCAAATTGTTCCTAAAAAGTAAGGATTAACATTTCCAAACCCATTTTACAAGGCCAGCATTACCCTGATAGGAGAAAGGAACAAATATGCTTCAAAAAAAGAAAAAAATATAGACCATTATCACTGATGAACATAGATGCAAAAATTCTCAGCAAAATACTAACAAAGTCCATTCAACAATATAGTAAAAGGATCATACATCATGAAAAAGCGGGATTCGTTTCATGGACACAGAGATGGCTTAAGATCTGCAAGTCATTCAGCATGTACCTCACATTAACAAAATGAAGGATAAAAATCATACCATCACCTCAAAAAATGCAGAAAAAGCTTCCAACAAAATTTGACATCCATTGATGATAAAAGCTCACAGGTGGGTAGAGGGAACATACCTTAACATATATAGACTACACATGACAAACCTACAGGTAACATCATACTCAAGAGTTCAGCTTTACCTCTAAGATCAGGAATAAAATAAAGATATCCACTCTCACTGTTCTATTCAACACAGTATTAAAAATCCTACCACAGCAATTAGGGAAGAAAAAAAAAAAGACATGCAAATCGGAAAGTAGTAAAGCTTCACCAAAAACTTATTAGAATAAATGAATGCAATAGGGTTGCAGGATACAACATAAATGCACAGAAGACTGTTGTGTTTCTGCACACTAATAACAATATAAAAAATTAAAAATATAACACCACTTAAAACTGCAAATCAAAAAGAATAAAATGGTTAGGAGTAAATTTACCCAAGGGCTGAAATACTGTACTCTGAAAACTGTAAGACACTGATAAAAGATACTGAAGATGACACAAATAAATGGAAAGCTAAATTGGGTTCATGGATTAGAAGAATAAGATTGTTAAAATGTCCATACTATTCAATGAAATCTACAGATTCAATGCAAGCTATATCAAAATACCAGTGGAATTTCCCATAAAAATAAAACAAATAAAACTAAAATTTGTAAGGAACCAAAAAGACTCTGAATAGCCAAACAATCTTGATAAAGAACAAAGCTGGAGGTATCACGATCTCAAATTTCAAGATAAACTAAACAGTAAGGTTACTGGAATAAAAATAGACACATACTTCAAGGGAACAGAATACAGTACCCGAAGGAGGCAAGAACATACAATTATGAAAACATCTTCAATAAACAATGTTAAAAAAAAACTAAACAGCTATATGCAAAAGAATGAAATTGAACCACTTACAGCATATACAAAAATAAATTCAATAGCACTAAAGACTTAAATGAAAGACTTGAAAACATAAATCTAAAGAAAACATAGGCAGTATGTTCCCTGATATGAGTCTTGGCAAAATATTTTTAGATCCCAGGCCAGGGTAACAAAAGCAAAAAATTAAAAAAAAAGGGACTACCTCAAATTAAAAGGCTTCTGTACAATGCAGAAAACCACCAACAAAATGACAAGGCAAGCTCCAGAATGGAAGAAGATATTTATAAAACAATATACCTAATAAAAGAGGTTGATATCCAAAATATATAAAGATCACATACCACTCAAGAACAAATAACAACAAAAACAATAAAGGGGCAGAGGACTTGAATAAACATTTATCCAGAGAAGACATATATATGGCCAAAAGACACAGTAAAATATGGCCAACATCACTAATCATCAGTGAAATGCAAATCAAAACCACAATGAGATACCACCTCACACTTGCTAGAATGGCTAGTATGAAAAAGATAAGAATAACAAGTATTGGAGAACAAAAAAATATGGAGAAAAAGGAGCTCTCATGCATTGTTGGTGGGGAAAGTAAACTGCTGCAGCCACTATGGAAAACAGCTTCCTGTTTTCCTTGAGTTTCCTCACAAAATTAAAAATAGAACCACCATATGATCCGGTAATTCCACTTCTGGGTATATACCTGAAGAAAACAAAAACACTAATTTGAGAAGATACAGGTACCTTTACATTCACTTCAATGTTCTTTACAATAGTCAAGATATGGAATTTACCCAAGTATCTATCAATAGATGAATACTATATATATATATATATATATATTGATATTGATTATATATATTTACATTTACACTGACAATATATAGTATATTATCTATTATATATTTATATAGACATTATTTATATAGTTATACTGATTATATATTCATAGAAATAAATATATATATTTTTTACTCAGCCATAAAAAGGAATCATCATTTGTGACAACATGGATAGACCCAGAAGGTATTATGCTAAGTGAAATAAGCCAAAGACAAATATCATATGATTTTACTTATATGTGAAATCTTAAGAACCACAAAAATGGACCAAAAAAACAAACTCTTAAATACAGAGAGCAAACTAATGATTGCTAGAGGGGAAGTAGGTGAGAGGATAGGCAAAACAGATAAAGGAGATTAAGAGGTCAAAACTTCTAGTTATAAAATAAATGTGATGGGGATGAAAAGTATAGCTTAAGGAATATAGTCAATAATACTGTAATAATGTACTGTGAAAGATGGTGACCATTTTTATTGTGGTAAACACTAATATATATAATTGTTGAATTAAGAAATTGTAATTTGATAGCGATATGTGTGTCAATTATACATCAATAATAAAAATTAAAATTAAAAACAAAGAATAGGAATAGAAGAAGAGAAGTTGGGGTGCCTGGGTGGCTCAGTTGGTTAAGCGACTGCCTTCGGCTCAGGTCATGATCCTGGAGACCCAGGATCGAGCCCCACATCGGGCTGCCTGCTCAGCGGGAAGCCTGCTTCTCCCTCTCACTCCCCCTGTTTGTGTTCCCTCTCTGGCTGTGTTTCTCTCTGTCAAATAAATAAAATCTTAAAAAAAAAAAAGAAGAAGGAAAGTCCTTCAACATAATATTTATATAAAACCATAGCTCACATTACAGCAATGACAACACTAAAAGCTTTTCCTCTAGATCAAGAATAAGGCAAAAAAGCCCATTTCCACCACTTTTATTCAATATAATATTGGAAGTAAAATCCAAAGCAATTATGCAAGGAAAGATAAAATGTATCTATATAGGAAAGGGAGAAATAAAATTATATGTTGGTAGACTACATGTTCTTATAGGTAGAAAATCATAAAGATATCACCAAAAGCATTTTTGCAACTAAAAAATAAATTCAGCAAAATTGAAGGACACAAATCCAACACACAAAAAAAATCAGTTGCACTTGTTGTGGTAAGTACTGGATAATGTATGTAAGTGTTGAAACAGTACTGAACAATACTGAAGCCAGTATTACACTGTAAGTCAACTCACTGGAACTTCAACAAAAACTATGAAGAAAAATCACTTGCATTTCTACATACTAACAATGAAGAGTCCAAAAAGGAAATTAAGAAATCAATTTCAAACAGTTATATAGTTTCACTCATATGTGGAACATAAGGAATAATATAGAGGATCATAGGGGAAGGCAATGAAAACTGAAAGGGAAGAAATCAGAGAGGGAGATAAACCATGAGAGACTCTTGACTCCAGGAAACAACCTAAAGGTTCCAAAAGGGAGAGAGGTGAGTGGGTGAGGTAGCTGGGCAATGGATATTGAGGGAACTTAGGATGAGCACTACGTGTTGTACACAATTAACTGAATCATTGAACACCACATCAAAATACTATACACTGATTAACTGAACATAATAAAAAATAATAAAAATTTCATTTACAATAGGAAATTATCAAAAAAAGAATCAATCAAAAAAATAGGAATACATCTAACCAAGGAGAGAAAAGACTTGAACACTATGAACTATCAACACTGATTAAGTAAATACAGACATGAATAAATGTAAATACATCCTGAATTCATGGATTGGAAGATTTAAAATTGTTAAGATGTCCATACTACTAACAGTGAACTACAGATTCAATGTAATATCTACGCTATGTGAATTTAGCAAAGTTGCCTCAGCCAATCTAGAAAATCGAAGGAAAAAAATCACAATTGTTCAAAAATGTCATAAGGATGAGAAAAAGGCTAATTAAAATTATACAAGACCTTTCCTCTTCATACTAAAACACGTAACAGAGAAATTAAGTCAAGCGATTTATAATGTTCATGTGTCACAAGACTCAGTGCTATATGGCAATTGTCCCCACAATGATCTTTTGATATATTAAAATACCAATCAATATCCTCATAAGTATGTTTAAAGACATTGAGAGGTTGATTCTAAAATGTAGGTGAGGGGCGCCTGGGTGGCTCAGTTGGTTAGGCGACTGCCTTTGGCTCAGGTCATGATCCCGGAGACCTGGGATCAAGCCCCGCGTCAGGCTGCCTGCTCAGCAGGAAGCCTGCTTCTCCCTCTCTTACTCCCCCTGCTTGTGTTCCCTCTCTAGCTATGTTTCTCTCTGTCAAATAAATAAATAAAATATTAAAAATAAATAAATAAATAAATAAAATGTAGGTGAGAATGCACAGGACCCATAACACACAAAGCAACATGATAGAACAAAGGGGTAAGATTTACACTATCAGCTATTAAAATTTTGTAAAAGTCTAACATGATTAGGATAGCTACTTATTAGCAAAAGAACATAAATATAATGCAACAGATTGAAATGGAGGCCCATACTTATACATTCTTGCTATTCATCACATAGCCTCCATTGAAATACAATGGGATATTAATGATCCTTTTTAATAAATGTTTTTAGGTCAACTGAACCGCCATAAAGAAAACAAAACTTGAAGTTCTACCTCACACCACATACAAAATTTAATTTAAAATAGATCATAACCCCAAATGTGAAAGCTAATATATTTAGGCATCTAGTTTATAGAATATTTTCATGATTTTCAGAGATGATTTTCTTTTCTTTTCTTTTTAAAGATTTTATTTATTTGAAAGAGAGAGAGAGAAAGGGACAGTGAGAGAGGAAACACAAGCAGGGGGAGTGGGAGAGGGAGGAGCAGACTCACTGCTGAGCAGGGATCCTGGGACCCCAGGATCATGACCTGAGCCGAAGGCAGACGCTCAATGACTGAGCCACCCAGACGCCTCTCAGAGAAATGATTTCTTAAAACAGAAATGACTTTAACCATATATTAAAAAAAAAACTTGACACCATTAAAGAAGTTGTTTACTAAAACACACCACTCAAAAAAGGAAAAGGTAAGTCATCAAAAAGATTAGTAGATCATTGCAAACATATATCCAACTAAGGATTTTATTATATATTATACAATAAATTTGTATCAGTTAATAAAATAATGCACATAATCCAACCAACAATTGAGCAAACAATTTGAATGAACATCCATGAAAAATATTTCCAAACAAAAGGAAGGAACAGAGCTATAAATATATGGAACAAACATAGTTGCCAGAGGGGAGGAGAATGAGGGAATGGGAGACACAGACTTCCAGTTATGGAATGAGTTAAGTCATGGGGCTAGAAGGTATAGCATAGAGAAAATAGTCAAGGGTATTGTAGTCACATTAGTATGGTGAGAAAGAGTAGCTACACTTGTGGTGGTAAAGTAGCTACACTTGTGGTGAGCCTAGCACAACATATAGACTAGATGAACCACAATACTCCTGAAAGTAACATAACATTGTATGCTAACTATATTCAAATAAAAAAATTAAAATTTTAACTGAAAAAAATTTTCAACATGAAAAATGTGCTTGCTATCATTACCTATCAGGAATATGCAAATTAAAGCACAGATACACACCCAGCAGAATGGCTAAAATATATGTGTGTGTGTGTGTGTGTGTGTGTGTGTGTGTGTGTGTGTGTATAGATAGGTATATAGATTTTTTTTAAAGATCTACTTATTTTAGCGCAAGAGAGAGAGTATATAAGAGGGACAAGGAAAGAGTTTTAAGCAGACCCACATGGGGCTCAGTCTCATCACCCTGAGATCATGACCCAAGCCAAATCCAAGAGCTGATGATCTGACTGCATAACTCAGGAGCCTCTAAAACATAATTTTGTTAAAGATGGATAAGCACAAGTGTTGAAGAGTATGTGGTGCCACAGAAACTCTTATAACAACGCTGGGAAAAAGTAAATTAGTAAAATCACAGCTAAAGAAGGTCTGACAGTTTCTAACATTAAATCTGTATCTACTCTAGGATTAAAAAGTCCCACTTAATATAACATCTAGCAATACCCTTTAATAAACATGTATAGGAATGCTCATAACAGCTGTACTTGTATTTTCCAAAAAATGAGAAACCACTCAAAAGTCCAACAGTGTCATGTGTAAGTAAATTTGGTATGTTCATACAATGGAAGCAATAACACAACTCATTGGCAATAAAAATATACAAAATACTGATAGACATAATGGTTTGGATAAATTTCACATAGTGTGAAGTAATCAAATATATAGAGCATATGTATCATATAATTTCACTTAGATGAAGTTCAAAATGAATCAAAGGTGCAGACATCATAAAAAAATGTTAACTGTAGGAATTATGGACTGAGAAGGTGCCATGAGGATGCCTCTTTGATGTACTATTGTTCTATTTCTCCATTTGGTTGGATGTTTACATAAGTAAAAATTCAATTAATTGTAAATTTGAACTGAGTAAATATTTCAACATTTCCATCATGCAATATCTGAAATCTAGAAAACTTCTGTATGTTAAAAATGAAAACATAAACAGTATATAAAGTGACATCAACATGAAATCTTCAGAATATGTAACTAAAAAAAATCTTAAAAAAAGTTCATTCACCCTGTTGATAAGGTAAATGCAAATTAAGATAACAAGGTATCATTTTTACGCATTGCATTTGTAAAATTAAAATCAAATAACAATAGTGGCTGATGTTAGTGCCATGTATATTATTGATGGGAGCATATGGTAGCATGGCTACTTTGGGAGAAAAAAAAATATTCTGTCGATATCTGCCTCAGAAATTTATTTTCTGGTCTCTATCCCTTATAAATGTCTAAAGAACTATGAACAAATTTCAAAATTCAACATTGTTTAATACAGCACTATTTGTAAGAATAATAAAATAAAATAAGATCCACATGCTATCAAGAGAGTACCTCATTAGAGCATACTCATGTTTTAAAAAAATCATGTACCAGTTGAAAAGGAATTAGAGCTACATATGGTACATGGAAGCACATCCATGGATCTCTTCTCTCTTCCTCTTTTCCCCACCCCATACAGTGGTATAAAGGCGGCAGTGAAAGAAAGGAGGTATTTTTGCTTTTACATATTCCTATAATTTGGAAAAATAAAATCTGAAGTCAAAAATTCTGATTAGAGAAGGCACTCCATATGGAGAAAGTCATGAAAGAAAAGGTGTACTGTATTCAGAAAGGCACCTATGGCCAAATTTTGCTTAATGTTTCATTATCCTTCTTGTCAACTGAAATACTTCAGCATAAGGAACACTTAATTCCCAATATAATAATAATAATAATAATAATTGTAATAATACATTATTTCAACTATCATCTTGTTTTCTTTTTTATCCCCTTTCCTATGCATTGGCCTCTATGCTCACATCCCACTATAACCCCCAAACACACATATTGCTGTGTTCCATAATTTCTGGCAAAAGGTTGTGATTACATTTTTAATGATCCCCTTTGTGATCTGATTGCAAGTATCTGAATCCCTAAATCCCTAAACATCAAAATTTCCTAACAACGCCAGTGCAACCAGGGGTTCCATCGAATTTATTTACAGTCTAGTTCCAGAGTGTCTAGGATGGCTCTGTTTTGTTAGCATGCCAGACATGTGTGACTGCAAGACCTAAAAATCTACACTTTACATACAGGTGTGTAATCCGACTGAAGATCTTATACTGAAAGCCTTTTTTTCACACTTCTCTCATCTGTGTCCACTTGCAAAATCAGTATTTAATGGTAATTATTGTATATTCCAGTAATATTTCACACTGCATATATAACAGCATTATGAATTATATAAATTAAGAGATGTATTTAACAACAGTTTTAAGAACATATGACTAAAGATAACAGTGTCTCTGTGTGGTGCTAGATGATTGCTGTCTTCATGTTTTTCACGTTTCTACATTTCACCAAAAAGCAATGATTATTTTTGTAATCAGAAAAAAATTAAACATTAAAACTTAAATAGTGAAATACTTCTTTCAAACCAAATCCATCATTGAAAATATTTTTCATAAAACTGTGGTTAGATGTACACATAATCACATCATTACTATAAAAAAGCTACATGGATTATAATTAAAGGGAATTTTTAGCTGAAATTTAGTAACTGTAAATTAATAACTAAGTTGCAGAAAAAGAGCAAATTTTAAATATCAAATTTTTCATATAAAAGTAAAATAGTCCTAGGACCTGTAGACATGTACAACCCCACAATCTTGCAGGAATTTCAGGTATTTATGAAAAATATAAGAGTTCACTGTAGTGAATTAGAAGCTATCAGTAAGTAAAAACAAAGTGTCAATTGTAAAATCCAACATTTATGAAGATTGTTGCTTGACCTTGTATCCAGCTGATTATAGGCATCCTTTTCTGGGTATATAGATTTTGTCATATTTTAAATGTAGTTTGGTGTCTTTTTCTCCTTATTACATATTTATTTTCTCAGGTTAATGAATCTTTTTGCAAACATCATTTTAACAAAATAATATTTATGTTTTGGAATTTTTCTTCATATTTTTTCTTCTTATTTACAATTGTTAGCACATTTCTATTGACATATGTAAATTTTATTATGTTACTTAGAATGAAATTTATATAGTATAAAATTTTTTTTAAAACTTTTATAATTGTTGAATTGCCTAAATATATTTTATAGAAGAGGCATAAACTACGATGACATAAGGAAAATTTGCCAGTATTTAAACTTTAAATTACTATATCTTTTAACTGCTAAAAATACTGCTCTGTGCACTGCAAAATTTCAGTCAACAGGAGGTATCATGAAGCCCCACATTCCTCATGGGACTATCACCTATTTCATCTCATACATTAGGACCTTCCAGCCACTGCTCAGATGAATGCATAAAAAATACAAATACATATACACTCCCTGGAATGCTAATTCTTTTATCTCAGAGAAATAATTTTTTACTCAATTTGATAGGATAAAAAAGGGAGTCACCTGACTGCATAAATAACCCGTTCATCATTCAACTTTTATCATTAACAGTATACTGTGTCCATATGTCCATAGCTAGTACTGAAGATGAGAAACATATTATACACGATAAGCTGGACAGAAGTGTATTCTAGATGGGCAGGCATTCGGGAAACTTAAGTGAGAGTCAGTAAACTAGCAATAAGCTCAAAGTGGAATGTGATCCTTCTTCCAGGCATGTGCAAAGGGTAGAGCCCCATAAGAGTTATGGGGATAGAGAAGGACACAGTCTTACTATAGCAGCCTAACCATCTACAAAGGGCGATTTCCCATCCCAAGGAAAGTCTCTACAGGTCCTAAAACCTGTTCCAAGGAATCTTACACTCTACCTTTGAAGTTTTTCCCTGAAGATTTTTATTAAAAAACTAGTACAGGGAAAAGTAACTTAGGTTTTGAAGTGAATGTAAAAATGGAGAGAAAGAAAATACTGCCAGATGGAAGACAGAGATGCAACAAGTTGAAGTTAAAGGAACTTTAGAAAGTACTGAATAATATAAATTCAGAATCAACTAAAGAGAAAATAATTTCTTCCAATTAATGAACAAGGATATATACCCTAGAGAGAAATATTTCCTTTGAAATGGGAATATTCTTGCATTTTGTGTGAAATATCTCATTCATTTCTAATGTTACTAATGCCCCTTGTTTAATTTCTTTGATCAAGGAGACAGGTCAAATGGATGAAAACCAAACACAGGCGGTGAGAGACTTTGTCCTGGCAGGCTTCTCACAGACCCCATCTATTGAGGCAGGGTTATTTGTACTATTTCTTTTCTTCTACGTGTCCACTTGGATAGGCAATGTCCTCATCATGGTCACAGTAGCCTCTGATAACTATCTGAATTCATCACCCATGTATTTCCTTCTTGGCAACCTCTCTTTCCTGGACTTATGTTATTCATCAGTAACTACCCCTAAGCTTCTGGCTGACTTTCTTGAGAATGACAAGCTCATTCGCTATGACCAATGCATCGTGCAGCTCTTCTTTCTGCATTTTGTGGGGGCAGCTGAGATGTTCCTGCTCACAGTGATGGCCTATGATCGCTATGTTGCGATTTGTCGCCCCCTGCACTATACCACTATCATGAGTCGAGGGTTATGCTGCATGTTGGTGGCTGCCTCCTGGATGGGAGGGTTTGTGCACTCTACTGTCCAGACCATTCTCACTATCCGTCTACCTTTTTGTGGACCAAACCAAGTGGACAACTTCTTCTGTGATGTTCCCCCTGTCATCAAACTTGCCTGTGCAGACATATTTGTCATTGAATTGTTAATGGTGTCTAACAGTGGGCTGATCTCAACCAGCTCGTTTGTGGTGGTGGTTTCTTCCTATTCCACTATCCTGGCCAAGATTCGCTCCAAGGAGGGAAGGCGAAAGGCACTCTCCACCTGTGGCTCCCACCTCATGGTGATAACACTCTTCTTTGGACCCTGTATTTTCATCTATGCTCGTCCCTTTTCCACATTTTCTGTAGACAAGATGGTGTCTGTACTCTACAATGTTATTACCCCCATGCTGAATCCCCTCATCTATACACTTCGGAACAAAGAGGTCAAGTCAGCCATGTGGAAACTGTGGGACAGGAGTGGACTTACTTGGAAAAAGCAGGAGACATAAGGAGTTGAAGGGATTTTTTGAGAGCAGAGAATCTGACATTAAAATAATTACTTCTCCACGAACGAGTTAGGAGATGATAGCATACTAGTTCAGTTTTTTTTTTCCATTAAATCCTAATACTCCTATTCATGGTACTATAATGAAACTCAGAAAAGCTCTTTTCATACTGAATTATTCTGTCTTCTGCCTCCTTTTTCTTCTCTGAAACATCTGTTTTCTGTTTTTCTATCAGTTGTGTTCTTTCATTATACCCACTCATCTAATCACAACTTATTCCATCCATTCTTTTCATTTAGTTTTATGCCACACACTGGTACAAACCACCCTTTCCAATCTCTCACAACTTCTATCTCCTTGTCTCTGGTTTTGTTGCCTCTTCAACTTTCACAGTCTAACCAGATGTCTGTAATGAACTGAATAAGGAATGTATATGTATTTCTTATATTCACAAAATATTTAGAGTTATCAGATGAATTAAAGTAAATTCAATTTTTTATATAACTGCATAACAACTAAAGAACATATTAGTTGGCTTCATCTTTCATCACACAACTACCATCTAGTAATGCAATTCAGAGAGCAACTGCCTAATAGTGCAGGTTCAACTCACTTTCTTTGAATTACAAATAAAGAGAATCTTACACAAGTCATTTTAATTACTGCATCCCTAGTTTCCATAGCTGTAGCATACATAGAATGATGCTTACCCCTGAGTTCCCTGGTGAGAGCTAAAAAGGGCAACAGATGGAAATATGTTTAGTATTGTGCTTGACTCATAACAGGACTTCACTTTTATTCATTAGATTTTCAATGACAGAAAGATACATATGGTGAAAATTTAAACTGGTTGATATCCCTTAATGAAACAACAGAATGATCTAACATAACCAATTTAGGGAGGATGCTAGAAAGTGTACAGAAATGAGCTAGAGCATTTTCATCTTTATCAATTTGGGACACACTTTATATTACTATCACCCTCATTGGCATTTGTTATCCTCAGAGTTATATTAAGACTAATTCATAGCATTTTGCACTCCAGCTTACTAAATTTTTATAATAAAAGACAGGAAAATTGAATTGATATTTAAAAACTAGACAAAATATTGGGTCACCTGGGTGGCTCAGTTGGTTAAGTCACTGCCTTCAGCTCAGGTCATGATCCTGGAGTCCCGGGACCGAGTCCTACATCGGGCTCCCAGCTCCATAGAGAGTCTGTTTCTCCCTCTGACCTTCTCCCCTCTCATATTCTCTCTCAATCACTCTCTCTCTCTGAAATAAATAAATAAAATCTTAAAAACAAAAACTAGACAAAATATAAATGGAAAATAAGCATTTTTTTATTTTTATAGCTTCTAATTTTAATTTTTTAAACTTAAATTTATCTATCTATCTATCTATCTATCTATCTATCTATCTCCAGTGAGCATTAGTGGGAGGGGCAGAGGGAGTAGGAGAGAAGATCTCAAGCCGACTCCACACTGGGCAGAGAAGCTACTATGAAGTTCAATCTCAGGACCCTGAGATCATCATCAGAGCTGAAACCAAGAATCAGAGGCTTAACTGACTGTGCCATCCAAGTGTCCTACTTTTACTGCTTTTTAAAGTAAGTGAATTATAGAAGTAATTTCAGCAACTAATTTGTCTGACAGAGACAAAAGCCAAGAATTATAGGTAAATTCATTGACGACTGAAGTTTTGTCTTTGTTTTTCTTTATATCCCAAAGCTTTTTAAAATGCCTACAATAAAATAGAGACTCAATAAAAACGTATTTGATAATTGAAGGAGGTTTGTATATGCTCTATGATCAATGTGGTAAGGATTAAGGAAGAGATATTTCAGAGATGTTTTCTTTTCCCAAACTTGGAAAAATCTGTAAATCCTTCATTGAGAATTAGGAAACACTTTCAGAGTGTTTAATATTTAAATTTAATTAAAAAAGCAATATTTAAACAAAAGCAATATTTAATCAAAAAAAGCAATATTTGATCAAAAAAATAGACACATGGGGTGCCTGGGTAGTTCAGAAGGTTTAAGCCTCTGCCTTTGGCTCACATCATGACCTCAGGGTCCTGGGATCGAGCCCCACATTGGGCTCTTGGCTCAGCAGTGAGTCTGCTTCTGCCTCTCTCTCTGCCTGCCTCTCTGCTTGTGATCTCTCTGTCACATAAATAAATAAAATATTAAAAAAATAGACACATCAAAACACCTATGCATATACCACTGTTATTGTAAGAGAAATCAGATATCTCAAAATTAAACAGGTAATTAAGTAATCAAAGTTCCAACGCAACTATAAATCATGTGATTTCATCTATCAATATTGATGACAGAATCAGAAAAGTCTATACTTGAATTCTTAGTACTTTAGTAACAGTATTACCAACAGAGGAGGTATTTGAAGTTCAAAATTCAGCAAAACTAAGGCGATCAAATGACACAATCCAGTTTAGTTTTCACTAGAGATTAAAATATAGAGGCTCTCAGATGGTGAAGAAATTTCCCACTAATCAATGATACATGAAAAAAGTGATGTTGGGAATTTAAAAAATTATTTTAAAGTACTCAATATTTTGTAGAAGGAGAAGATAAAAACTAAGATAAAATCAGAGTTGTGAGACAATATAAAGAGACATAGCTATAAATTCTACAGGATAGATGAAAATAGGTATCTAATTATAAAGCTTCCTAGAAATTTAAGAAAATAAAATATTAAAAAGGATTGCTTCTGTGTAAAGAAATACTCAAATTTTTTACCATATAAGAAATTTTAAATTGCTTCTTATCTTATCCTTTTCAAAGACTGCTTTCATTTCAACCTAACATTAAACTCTATGAGAAACCTATCCAATGACTGATACATTTAAATCTCAAACCCAGTATTAAATGCTCTTATCTGAATAAAATATGAGACCTCAGATTTGAAAAAAAAAATTCTTACCCAGTAGTGGAATTATTGGGTCACATAGTAATTCTATTTTTAATTTTTTGAGGAACCTCCACACTATTCTCTCCAGTCACTGCACAATGTGCATTCCCACCAGCAGTGTGTGAGGGCTCCTTTTTCTCTATGTCTCCATCACATGTTATTTCATGTCTTTTGATCTTAGCCATTCTGACAGTTGTGAGGTGATACCTCATTGTGGTTTTGATCGGTATTTCCCCAATGATTGATTTTGAGCATTTTTTTCACATCACTGATGGCCATCTGCATGTAGTCTTTCGAAAACTGGTCCTCTGCCCATTTTTAATGAAATTATTTTTTTGTTTTGGGGGTTTTTTGTGTTGAATTGTGTAAGTTCTTTATATATTTCAGACATTAACTAACCCCTTATCAGATATATCACTCACAAATATCTTCTCCCATTGTGTAGCTTGCTTTTTTGTTTTGTTGATGGTCTCCTTCACTGTATGAAAACCTTTTGTTTTTGATGTAGTCCTAATAGTTTAATTTTGATCCTGTTTCCTTTGCCTTTGGAGACCTATCTAGAAAAATGGTGCTATAACCAATGTCAAAGAAATTATTGCCTGTATTCTCTTCTGGGATTTTTATGGTTTCAGGTCTCAAATTTAGGTCTTTAATCCACTCTGCATTTATTTTTGTGTATGGTGTGAGAAAGTGGTCCAATTGCATTTTTTTGCATGGAGCTACTCAGTTTTCCCAGTACCATTTGTTGAAAAGATGGTCCTTATCCCATTGGATATTCTTGCCTCCCTTGTCCTAGACTAATTGGCCATAAATGTGTGGGTTCATTTCTGGACTCTATTCTGTTCCACTGATTTATGTGTCTATTTTTGTGCAAGTCCTATACTGTTTTGGTTACTATACCTTTGTGGCATATCTTGAAATCCGGAATTGTGTTATGTCCAGCTTTGTGCTTCTCTCTCAGAATTGCTTTGGTGTTGCAGAGTCTTTTCAGGTTACTCAAATAAAACAGTAATTTGAAAATATATATGCACTCATATACTTACTGTAGCATTATTTACAATAGCCAAGATATAGAAGCAACCTAAATATGTCCATCCATAGATGGATAATAAAGACATGGGTTGTGTGAGTGTTTGTGTGTAACACGCACAATGGAATATTAGTCATCCATAAAATAGAATGAGAGCTTTCCATTTGCAACCAGATGGATGGATCTAGAAGGTATAATGCTAAGTAAAGTGAGTTAGACAAAGACCCATACCACATTTCACTCATAGGTGGAATTAAAAAATAAAATAAAGTAAAATAAAACAAACAAACAAACAAACAAACAAACAAACAAAAAACAGTCAAAAAACCCAGGCTTTTAAAATACAGAGAACAGGTGGCTTCCAGAGAGAAGATGGGTGGGGGATGGGTGAAATAGATACAGAGGATTAAGAGTATACATATACTGATGAGCACTGAGCAATGCACACAATTATAGAATTATTATGTTGTAAACTTGAAACCAACGTAACACTGTATGTTCATTATACTTCAATAATAAAAATAATTCTAACCCATATTGACAGTATTGTTCAGTTTATAAAGAAATCAAAATGATGCCTTTCCATTCTCTTAAAACAACAAATATTTATTCTACATTCCTACCAATCGATGGGTATGCATGCAAATCAGCAGTTGGTCTCTGCTCCACCTCCACTTGGGATTCTATTTATTACTAGGGTAGGGAAAAGGCATATACGTGGTGAATATCATACTACCTCTTGAATTTCCACTTACTACAATGGTCAATTCAATTATACCAATAAGTTCAATTATCTGAATAAAATTTCCTGAACATCACAACTATTCAAGGCTAGATCTAAAAGCTGAGATCTATTAATAAAAAATCTATTCTTAAAATCATTCCCAAAAAGAAAATTCTCATTAATGGATTACTGAAATACGTAAGGAAGAAACTCTATCTGTGAGAAATGGGAAACAAATTTTAAGTCTTTTTTTATTTATATTTTTGACAGAGAGAGAGAGAGATCACAAGTAGGCAGAGAGGCAGGCAGAGAGAGAGGAGGAAGTAGGCTCCCTGCTGAGCAGAGAGCCTGATGCAGGCCTCAATCCCAGGACGCTGAGATCATGACCTGAGCCCCATGTTCAGGTCAAACCCCATGTCAGGATCCCCGCTCAGTGGGAAGCCTTCTTCTTCCTCTCCCCCTGCCTCTGCCTGCTGCTCTGCCTACCTGTGCTCTCTTTCATATATATTAAAAAAAAAAAAAAAGATTTAAAAAATATAGCCAAACCGATAAAGTTTTAGCTGGACTAAGAAAATAAGACTCAAAATAAGAAACAGAAGCAGAGATATTATAATGGTTGCCAAAGAAATACTGAGAATCATAAAAGGTTATTAACAGTTATACACCAACAAATTGGATAAACCTAGAAGAAATATATTAATTCCTAGAAATGTACACCCTACCCAGACTAAGTCATGAAGTCCAGCAGCTGGTGTCACTGGCAAATTCTATTAAACACTAAAAGATAAGTGATACCAATTCTTCTTGAAATTTTCCAAAAGGGGAAAAAAAATAGCAATAGGAAGGAACACTTCTTCTTTATTTTACAAGGCCAGAATTACCTTGGTACCATGGCTAAATAAGTACACTGTGAGAAAAGTAGAGTACAGGTCTATATTCCTGAGAATATGTGAAAATTATCATCAAAATATTAGCATTACAACTCAACTCCACATTAAAAGATCAAATACCATGAGCACACAGGACTTATACCTAGGACGTAATGTTTCAACATATGCAAATCAATAAATATGACATACCAACCTTACAAAATGATAGATAAAAATCATATGCTCTTTCCACTGATGCAGAACATTTGAGGGCACCTGGGTGACTCAGTTGGTTAAGACTCTTGCCTTTGGATCAGGTAATGATCTCAGGGTCTTTGGATTGTGCCCCACATCAGGCTCCCTGCTCAGTGGGAAGTGGGCTTCTCCCTCTCCCTCTGCCACTCCCCCTACTTGTGCTCTCTCTGCCCCCCCATCAAATAAATAAATAAAATCTTAAAAAAAAGAAAAGCATTTGAAAAAATACATTTTAATATTAAAAAAGCAACAAATTGGTAAAAAAGAAACAAACCTCAACAGAACAAAGGCTATCTATGAGGATCCCATATTTAACATTACACTCAAAAGTGTAAGGTTGAACGCTTAACATCTAGGTTGAGAACAAGGCAAAAGTGCCCACTCTCATCACTCCTATTCAACATAGGACTAGAAGGCCTAGCAGAGCAATCAGGCAAGAAAAAGAAAACAAAGGCATCCAAATCAGAAAAGTAAAATTGTCTGTTTACAAAAGATAAAAGCCTATATTAATACAAAAGATAAAAGCCTATATTAAAAAAGCCACAAGCAAAAAAGTGCTAGAACAAATCAACAAATTCAGAAATACGACAGGATACAAAATCAACACAGATAAATCAGCTGCATTTGTATACACTAACAAACATCTAAAAAAGAAATAAACCATCCCATTCTCAACAGCATAAAAAAGCAGTATATTACTTAAAAATAAATTGATCAAAGGAGGTAAAAGATCTATACAATGAAATCTACAAGACTCTGATGAAAGAAATTGAAAAAGACACAAATGGAAAGACATCTTGTGTTCATAGACTGGAAGAATTAATATTGTTAAAATGTCCATATTATCCAAGACTTCTATATATTTTATGTAATTCCTTTCAATATTACAGTAGTAATTTTTCAAAGAATTGAAAAAACAATCTCAAAATTTGTATGAAACCACAGAAGGCTGAATACTCAATATTTCTGAAATTCTGAAAAATAAAAACATTGAAGGAATTGTACTTCCTGACTCAAAGGTGTAGGAATCAAAACAGAATAGTTATAGGCATAAAAACAGATATACAGACTAATTGAAAACCAAGAAATTAAACCTCACATATTCAGTCAACTAGTATTTAAACAAGAGAGTAAAGAGTACTCAATGGGGAAAGAATAATCCCTTCAATAAATGGTGCTGGAAAACTGGATAACCACAGACAGAAGAATGAAATTAGATCTCTGTCTTAAAACACTCACAAAAAATGAACTTGAAATGGATTAAAGACTTAAACATACTGCCTGAATCCATAAAATTCCTAGGAGAAAACATTGGGGAAAATCCCCTGACATTGGTCCTAGTGACCAGATTTGGATAGGATACCAAAAGCATAAGGTATAAAAGTAAAAATCAAAATGTGGGACATCATCAAATATCTTTTGTACACCAAAATGAAAAGGCAACCTACAGGACAGGTCAGAGTATTTGCAAATCACATACCTGTTAAGAAACTAATACCCAAGGGGAACCTGGATGGCTCAGTTGGTTAAGCACCTGCCTTCAGCTCAGGTCTTGGTTTGAGCCCTCCATCAGGCTGCCTGCTCAACAAGGAATCCACTTCTCCCTTTCACTCTGCCCTTTCCCTTGCTCATACGCATGCTCTTTCTACTTCACCCTCTCTCTTAAATAAAGTCTTAAAAAAAAAAAGCTAAATCCAAAACATATAAGGAAGTCATACAACTCAATGGCAATTAACCCATCAATCAAAAAATAACCTAACTCAGAAATTGGCAGAGAAACTGAAGAGAATTTTTCCAACAAAGACATTCATCTGGCCAACAGGTACCTAAAATGGTACCTCCATGTCACTAATAATAAGGGAAATGTAAATTAAAATCACAATGAATTATCACCTCACACATGTTAGAATGATGGTTATCAAAAAGACAAGAGACAGGTATTGGTGAGGATATAGAGAAAAGGAAATCCTTGTGCACTGTTGGTGGGAATATGAGCTGGTGCAGCCACTAAAGAAAGGAGTAAAAAAATTAAAAGTGGGAACTTTTGCATAATGCAGCAGCCCCTCTTGGGATATTTCAAAACAGAAAAAAGAAAAAAGGATCTCAAAGAGATACCTACACTCCCATGTTCAATACAGCATTCTTCACAATTGCCAAGGTATGGACACAACCCAAATATCCATCAACAGGTAACTCAGTTAAGAAAATAAGACATATATGGATACACATATAAACTGGAATATTATACAGCCATGAGAATAAAGAAAATCTTGCCATTTGTGAGAATATGGAAGGATCTTGAGGGCACTATACTAAGTGAAATAAGTCAGAGAAAAGACAAATATTGTATGATATCATTTATATGTAGAATTTAAAAATATAAGCTTACAGAAGGTAAAAAAGAAAAAAACAATGTTATTTACCAGGGCCTGGTATATGGGAGAACTCAGAAAAGTCAGTTAAAGGATATAACTTCCAGTTAAAAAAGACAAATAAGTTTTGGAGACCATATGTACAGCCTGAGGTTATATTTAATAACATGTTATATATTTTAGGCTGTTGAGAGTATAGATATTAAACATTCTAATCACAAAAAAGTAATGTGATTTGATGAAGTGTTAACATTATAGTGATAATCATTTTGAAAATTATGTGTATGAAATCAATACATTTTATAGCTAAAATTTACACAACACTGTATGTTAATTGTGTTTCAATAAAGCATAAAAAGATAAACTAAAACCTCTATAGATAGATCACAATAAAATTCTAAATATTCAAGTGAGCCCAGGATAGCAGTGAAAAAAAAAAAAAACAGTGAAAAATAAGAGAAAAAACATAAAATAAAATATATATGGGGAGACTCAGACTAGACTTAACATATAAACCTTCCATTAAAAAGTTTAAATTCACCAATTTAAGGACAGGTGTTGGCAAAAATGGAAAAATGATCCTCTAATGCCATCTCTAAGAAACTTAATTCAAACATAATGATACAGTAGTTGAAAATTAATTAGATATACCATGCAAACAACCGAAGGAGCAAGAATAATTCTATTGTCAGATACATTCAGAGCAAAAGAAGATTACCAGATAAAGAGAAGGATATTACACAGTGAAAAAATAGCCCAATAAGAACAGCTATCCTGAATATATATACACCAAATAAGAGAACTGCAAAATATGTGAAGCAAAAACTGACAGGGATGAAAGGAAAAACAGACAAATTCACAATTACATTTACAGACTTCCATGCCCCTTTTCTCCACAACCAATAGAACCAGAGAGAAATTCAGCAAGTATACAGAATTTGACTATACCACGAACTGACGGAACCTAATTGGCATTTATCGAATATACCATCAGTTACAAGAGAATTGTCTTTCCAAATATTCACAAAACAATTACCAAAACAGACTCTATCTTAGGTCATAAAATAATCTAAAAACATTTAAAATAATTAAAATTGTACAAAAGTTGTTTTTTAACTATGGTTCACTCAAACTGGAAAGCAAGAATAGAAAGATAACTGGATATTTCCACACAGTTGGAAACAAAATCCTTTTAAATAATCCATGTCACATCAGGAATTTCAAGGACAATAAAAAATATATTGGACTGGAAAAAAACTTATAATGGATTGAATGAAGATGAAAATACAAAATATTGAAATTCATGGGACAAAGCTAAATGAACACTGAAAGCGATTTTTATACCATAAAATGCTTATATTAGAAAAAAAAGTAAAGTCTCAAATCAATTATATAAGTTCTCATATCAAGAACCTGAAAAATTAAGAAAATAAATCCAAAGCAAGCAAAAGTACATTATAAAGAGAATAGCAGGAATCAAGGAGATTGAAAACAAACAAACAAACAAACAAACAAACAAAAAACTAGAGAAAATCATGAATAAAAAGCTGGATCTCTGAAAACATCAATAAAATAAATAAATCCCTTGCAAGACTGAGGAAAAACAGAGAAGACATAAATCACCAATGTCAGAAATAAAATGGAGTAACACCATACAACTTGCAGAAATTGATAAACTAAGGGAATACTGCCAATAAATCTATACATACAAATTTAACCACTTAGACAAAATGGTCCTTGTTTTCCAAAAGCACAAACTAGCCTAACTCATCCAACATAAAACAGGTAATCTATATAGATCTGTATTCTCAAAAAAATTCCAACACACCTATCTGAAAAAGTACATATCTCTAGAATATGTAAAGAATTCTCACAGCTCCAGAAAGAAAAAAAAAAATTCAATTAGAAACTGAATATAAATATCTTACTAGGGTATATACGTGGGTAGCAAACACTTGAAAAGATGTTCAGTATCACTAGTCTTGAGGAAAACTGATACTGAGACCATGATGGGATATTACTACATGCCTATTAAAACAGCCCAAATTTAAAAAGTAGTGAGAATACTAAAGGTGACGATGTGGATGAACTGGATTTCTCATACATTTCAATGGAAATGTAAAATGGTCTAGCCCTTCTGCAAAACAATTTGACATTTTATTAAAGGACTGTGTACACAGTTGTCATAGAGTCCAGAAATAGCACTCATGGACATTTATTTCAGAGAAGTGACAATTTGGACACAAACGTCTGGCATCTTTACTTGTAATAATCAACAACTTGAAACAACCAAATTGTCCTCCAATAAGTGTGTAATTAAACAAACTGTACAATATCCAAACCATGAGATATCACTCAGCAATAAAAAATGAATGGACCATTGACACTGCAACAACTTGAGTGGACTGCAAGAGCTTATTCTAAATGAGAAAAGCTCAAACTCAAAAGGCACCACATTGTTTGATTTCATTTACATAACATTTTACAGATGACAAAATTATAGAGATGGAAAACTATACATACTTAAATTGAAAACTACATTTTTACAATTTATATATACTTGTATATAAAATTATAGACATTAGCTGGTTAATGATGGAGAGAATGGGCACAAGAGGGAGAATTGTGGTAATGGAATAATTCTTTATCTTAACTGGAGTGGTGCTTACATGAGCCTAATAAGTGACAAAATGACATACAATCAAGCATATATGTTGCTCCAAAGTCAATATCCTGGATTTGATCCCATCTGATAGGTATATAAAATATAAGCCTTGTGAGAAATCAGATAAAGAGCACACAGAACCTTCTTACACTGTATTTAAAATACCTTTAAATCTGTATTTAAAAATAAGAAGTTTTAAAAGTCTACTGTATTTCTATATCCTGGCAATACAAAAATTGAAAACATTACTAAAAGAAAAGCACTAAAACTGATGCATAAAATAGCACCAAACGCAAAAGAAGTAGTTAAAAAAACAGTTTATTTAATTCAACAAATGTAGAAAAACTGAACAAAATTCATCACCCACTTACGATGAAACTCCCTAGGAGAATGAAAATAGCAGTAAAATCCTTAATCTTAGAGAGGATACTAAAAAAGACCTACTGGAAATTTCATGCTAGTTTTTTTTAGTATTTTTTAAAGATTTATTTTTTTTTAATTTTTTTTTTGAGAGAGAACATGAGTGCAGGGAGACGGGGAAGGGATAGAAGTGGAGGGAGAGAAGAAAATCTCAAGCAGACTCCCTACTGAGTGCGGAGCCTGATGCAGGGCTTGATCCCAAGACCTTGAGATCTTGAACTGAGCCCAAATCAACAGTTAGCTACTTAACCACCTGAGCTACCCAGGTACCCCTTCATGTGAATTTTTTAAAAAGCTTTCCCATCATACGGGAAATGAGCCCAGAGTTAGTATGACGACTTATGTCACATTTTTCCAGAGTTCTGATCTGGGAACAAAAAAAGAAACTCAAAGCCATACATTTTGAAAACAAAAAAACAGTCATTTATAGATGACTGTAGTACAAATGGACATACTGCCTAATTTAATTTCTATAAGTTCAAGAAGAGAAAAAAAATAATGCATGCATGAAAAGTCAAAACTATACCCTTAGTTTTAGAGAATAAAAGGGGAAGTGAAGGAGCTTTATGGTGTACTAATAGTGTTTCTCCATGCAGGTGCTGGCTACAAAAGTGTGCTCACTTTTTGAAATTTTATTGTTATAAAAGTATTATTTGTGTATTCTTCTGAATGCATGCAATTTTTCAGTAAAAATGTTTATGTATATAGGGTAGAAAGATAAAGAATAACAATAAAATGTATTTCTGGCAGGATGCAAACAAAAATAAGGTCAAAACCCCCTGAATTTTGGTGTTTATCCTTCCACAATGTACCATGCTGTAAAATCTTTATAAGTGATCTTGGAAAATTTTCTGGAAAATAAATGTCTCCCCTTAAAAAGAAGTATTCCAGAAAAAAATTCAAACTTATCATAAGATGCCAAAGGAAGAAAAGAATAGCAAAATAAAATTATAAACCAGCCTCATTAATTATAACAGATGCAAAAAAATTAACACTTTATAAACTCAAACCAATACTGTATTTAAGTGTTCCTTAACCAAGTGGGTTTTATCCTGGGATGATTTATCAAATGATGGTTCAATTTTATAGAACTTCTCAGTGAAATATTAAGTTAATAGATTAAATAAAACTATATTATTATTTTAATGCATGCAGAAAAAATCATTTGAAAGAATGTAAAGAAATTATTCAATTGACAGGTCTCAGAATCTGGCAATGGAGCTACTCTCTACTATGTAGAGTCACTGCTTTTAGTTTATAATTGAGCAAAGCTATGAATTCAAGAGTAACCTTTGAGTTTTCTTCTTTCAGCCTTTTCATGATGAACCTCTAATTCCCACTCAGTAGCTTTAATGGTATCACTAGAATCTTACACTCCATCTGTCTCACTCATAACTAGACTTATTTTCAGGAAAATAAATTTGCTCTCACACGGTCCATGTCTTCTGCTTCTGCCTAACATTGAGTAATAGCAACTAGATTTACACTCCCATTTGAGACAACTTAAAAACATGAAATAACAGTTATCAGAATCCTGGACCTCAGGCAATGAAGGATAGAATATCCCTGAGACAGGAAACAAATGAATTGAGTCCTCCAAGTGTCCAGGCCTTTTTTCCTGTGACAGATTCAAGGCTGCAGTACAGAAAAAACAAACCCAGATAGAGTCTGATGAACTCCCTCAGTTGAGGAGATAAAGCTGAGAAACTGGGGGCACTTGGGTTGCTCAGTGGTTAAGCCTCTGCCTTCAGCTCAGGTCATGATCCTGGAGACCCGGGATCGAGCCCCACATCGGGCTCCCTGCTTGGCAGGAAGCCTGCTTCTCCCTCTCTCACTCCCCCTGCTTGTGTTCCCTCTCTTGCTGTGTTTCTCTATGTCCAATATATAAATAAAATCTTAAAAAAAAAAAAAAAAGCTGAGAAACTGGTGTGCCCAAGAAGTTAGCCTTTATTAGATAGTCTCGAAGAGGAGAGACTTGCATACTCAGACAATTGTTATAGTCTGTAATTTTCAAAATATCTACATTTGAAGAATCTAGATAAAAATATAAATGGACTGAATTTAAAAAGATAGATCTGAAAACTTCAGATTTAATCATTCACTGAAAATTGATGTAATATCAAAATTATGTAATACCAGTATTTTATTCCTAGAAAGTCTCATTCTAGATATGACAACACAAAATGAACAAACCTTTTAGAACATCAAAACAGAAAGTTTGGGGAGTGTGGGTGGCTCAGTGGGATAAAGCCTCTGCCTTCTGCTCAGGTCATGATCTCAGGTTCCTGGGATCACAGGGAGCTTGCTTCCTATCTCTCTCTACCTGCCTCTCTGCCTAATTATGATCTCTCTCTCAAATAAATAAATAAAACCTTAAAAAAGAAAAAAACAAAACAAAAAGTTTTACAGGAGTCCAAGTTAGGACGACTACCTGGCATATATAATCTTCACAAAGACAGGGCTCAGGAGAAGGAATGTTTGATATGGAGTTATATATGCTTTTTGTTACATCAGGATTAAAAATCTGGGCACCTGGGTGGCTCAGTCAGTTGAGGGTCTGACTCTTCATTTTGGTTCAGGTCATAATCTCAGGGTCATGAGATCTAGCCCCTTGTTGGGCTCCATGCTCAGAGGGGAGTTGGCTTGAGATTCCCTCTCTCCTCTGTCTGCCGTACACTTCCACCTTCCCAATCCTGCATGCTCCCTTTTTTCTTAACCAAAAAAAAAAGTGTTACAAATCATCATGTGGAAGGATACTGCAGAAAATTATAAACTTTATCTTCTGTTTATATGTACAGGGCTTTGGAGGTATGAAATCAGAACTTACAAAAATTTTTATCTTACCTTTAGTTTGAAGTATTTCTTTTAGTTTATCTGCTAATGAAGCATATATACAAGGTATGCTGGGGTAGAAACTGAGTCTATGCTCTGAAGCCTGCTTAAGCCATTCTGATCTTGTTAAATGTTAAAGTATAGATTCCCTGGGAGCCCAGGAGAAGGGCCCACGAATACTGCAAGTTGACTTCCTTTATGGAATATTCAAACCTGTGGAGGCAGTGTTTCTTTTTTTTTAGTTTTAATTTTTTTTTCAGTGTTCCAAGATTCATTGCCCATGTCCCACACCCAGTGCTCCATGCAATAGGTGCCCTCAGTACCCACCACCAGGCTCTCCCATCCCCCACCCCCTTCCCTCCAAGTCCCTCAGTTTGTTTCTGTGTCCAAAGTCTCTCTTGTTTCATTTCTCTCACTGAATTACCCTACTTCCCGTTTACTTTCCTTCTCCTACTGTCTTCTATATTACCCCTTATGCCCCGCAAGTAAGTGAAACCATATAATACTTGACTTTCTCTACTTGGCTTACTTCACTCAGCATAATCTCTTCCAATCCAGTCCATGTTGCTACAAAAGTTGGATATGCATCTTTTCTGATGGAGGCGTAGTATTCCATTGTATATATGTACCACATCTTCTTTATCCATTCATCTGTTGATGGGCACCTTGGCTCTTTCCACAGTTTGGGGATTGTGGCCATTGCTGCAATGAACACTGGGGTACATATGGCCCTTCTTTTCACTACATCTGTAACTTTGGGGTAAATGCCCAGTAGTGCAATTGCAGGGTCATAGGGTAGCTCTATCTTTAATTTTTTAAGGAATCTCCACATTGTTTTCCAAAGCAGCTGCACTAGCTTGCATTCCCACCAACAGTGTAAAAGAGTTCCCCTTTCTCTGCAGCCTCTCCAACACTTGTTGTTTCCTATCTTGTTAATTTTGGCCATTCTGACTGGTGTAAGGTAGTATATCAGTGTGGTTTTGATTTGAATTCCCCTGATAGCTAGTGACGCTGAACGTTTTTCATGTGTCTGTTAGCCAGTTGGATATCTTCTATGGAAAAGTGGGAGGCAGTGTTTCTTAAACAGAAGCATAGACTCACAAAAGTGTCCCTTCCTTGGGCAAGACCCTCTGGGGCCTCCTAATGGAGGAAAGAGGCAAGAGCAGGAAACCCAAGGTTGGGTATGTATTTCTTTCTATGAAAGTCTCCCTAACCTTTTCTTCTTCACACTGCATTTGATCAAGGAAGAAGTGACAGAAATGGGAGGGAAAAAAAAGGAAAGGAAATGAAGGAAGGAAATAAAGAAAAGAAAGAAAAAAAGAAGAAAGAAAAAAGGAAGAAGAAAAGGAAAAAAAAAGAAAAAAGAAAGAAAACAAAGAAAAAACAAAGGAAAAAAATAAAGAAAAAAGACAAAGAAAAAGCAAAGATAAAGGAAAAAAAAAGAAAAAGGAAGAAGAAAAAAATAAAGAAAAAAGAAAAAGAAAGAAAAGAGGGTTTCCCCATGTAAAGGAAGGGAATTCTACTTCAAACGGAAATCCTTAAATTTGAGAGCTCCCCTTTGAGAATTTAGCATTTAGAAATCACATTAAAAGTTTCTTTACACAAAATAACTTGATTTAAAAGCTACTTAAACATTGATGTTAAAGAAAAACACTGACGTCTCACATAGAAATAAAAGAGGAAGCTGCTGATCTTTTAATGACTGCAGGTAGAGAAGACATATTTAAGAGGCCTTCAACTTCACAGCAACGTCTCAGTGACCCACTCTTCTGTCCAGAGACAACGCATTTTATGAGCTAACAGTTTTTAATATATCTTCATGATGTATTTCTTCTTTTTTAAGATTTATTTATTTGACAGAGAGAAACACAGGAGAGGGAACACAAGCAGGGGGAGTAAGAGAGAGAAAGCAGGCTTGTTGCTGAACAGGGAACCCGATGTGGGGCTGGATTCTAGAACTCTGGGATCATGACCTGAGCCAAAGGCAGACGTTTACAACTAAGCCATCCAGGTGCCCCTCATGGTATATTTCTAGAATGCATCCTGGTCCATTAAGAGAGACTTCTCCTAGGAGCCAATCCTTCTAACCAAGCCTTAATAGCAAATACTACTGCAGATGGATATGTCAGATGTCAACAATTAACCCAGTGGTTCTCAGTCATGATTGTGAATTAGAATTACCTGAAACAGTTTAGTGTAAAAAGCACAATTCTGGGATTAATTCCCAGAATTCTAATTCACCAAAGTAATGATGGATTCACATTCTTTGCATTCTGAAAAGCATCCCAGGTGATTTTAATGTAGGCAGTCTTCAAATTACACTTTGAAAACCATTATACACTGTACTTTATTTACCTTATTTCAAAATAGGAAGCTGAATTTCATAAACACTATCTCACAATTCAAAAAACTGCCTCTAGGGGCACCTGAGTGGCTCAGTTGGTTAAGCTACTGCCTTCATCTCAGGTCATGATCCTGGAGACCTGGGATCGAGCCCCACATTGGGCTCCCCACTCAGTGGGAAGCCGGCTTCTCCCTCTCTCACTCCCCCTGCTTGTGTTCCCTCTCTCGCTGTGTTTCTCTCTGTCAAATAAATAAATAAAATCTTTAAAAAAAAACCAAAACTGCCTCTATTTAAAACCTATAGTGCAAGGGGAAGCTGGGTGGCTCAGTCGGTTAAGTGTCAGACTGTTGATTTCAGTTCAGATTTCGATCTCAAGGTCTTAGGTTCAAGACCCATGTTGGGCTCCATGAGTGTAAAGCCTACTTTAAAATAAATAAATAAATAAATATGAAAGGGCACATTAAAAACTGACTCCATCTTGTGTGCTGCACCCTCCATCTTGTGTAGATCCCCAGCTTGACCCCGCTCCACAAAACCCATGTGTGAATATTGCCCAACCCTGGCCTAGACTGCCTTATGCAACTGAAGCTTGGCCAAACAGTATAAGCCACCAACATCACCCCACCTATTGCCACCCACCCCCTATAAAACTATTGTGCTTCTGAAAATCGTGCTCTTTCTCTGCATCTTGCCTCTGGGTTGGTGCGAGTCGGAGACTGAGCCCCAGCTAGCTCGAATAAAGACTCTGCTTTTGTACTGGACTCAGCTCCCTGGTGGTCTTTGGGGATCTCAAAATCTGGGCATAACAAATAAAAGCTACGGTGTAATTTAAGAAACAAAACAAAAGGGGCGCCTGGGTGGCTCAATTGGTTAAGGGACTGCCTTCGGCTCAGGTCATGATCCTGGAAACCGGGATCTAGCCCAACATCGGGCTCCCTGCTGGGCAGGAAGCCTGCTTCTTCCTCTCTCACTCCCCCTGCTTGTGTTCCCTCTCTGGCTATGTTTCTCTCTGTCAAATAAATAAAATCTTTAAAAAAAAAACAAAAAAAACCAAAAAACCGAAGGGGGAAAAGGAAGGAGACAAACCAAGAAACATGCTTAAATGTAGAAAGGAGTTACCAGAGGGGTGGTGGGTAAGGAGATGGGTTAAATAGGTGATGGGGATTAAGGAGTGCACTTGTGATGAGCACCAGCTTTTGAAGGGAAGTGCTGAATCACTACACTGTAAACCTAAAAATATTACACTGTAAAATAACTGGAATTCTCTTAAGATTTTATTTATTTGAGGGGGTGAAAATAGAGAGTCACACAAGTAGAGGGGACAGTCAGAGGGAGAAGCATCAGCAGAGTATCCACCGAGCTGGGGCTCCATCCCAGGACCTTGGGATCATGATCTGAGTTGAAGGTGGATGATTAACTCACAGCCATCCTAAGTAACAAGAATTTAAATAAAAACAACAACAAAAAAATACAATCCTGTTCCCTGTGCACTGACAATGATAAATTCCATACAAAAGCCCACAATTCAGGCAAAACGAGTGATTTTGCTCACTCAAGTTTCACTAACAATTCAAGCAGGTATGCTCTTCCCGTCCAGACAACTAAAATCCAGGGATTTCTGCATGTAAAGTGATGGTGCAAGAGTCCATATACATCTTCATGGATCTGGGCAAAGCAAGATAAAGAGGTAGGCAGAGATTGCAGATAAGAGCCACATGATAGGTCTACAAAATCATAAACACCCGTGGGATCTAGTATCAGCATTTAATATAGGACTGGTTCTGTGCTAAGCACCTTATGTGTGTGAAGTAATAAGACAGAATACAAAATTCTTGGAAAATCATCCTAACCATGAGGACTGGATGAAATTTCCCTCTCCTGCACTCAGATACCATGTTTATCTCTCTCACAGAACTCACATGACAGCGTATTTTGTAACCATTTCCTTGCTTTTATTCCACTACACTGAGAATGTGTGTTCTAATCTGAAATATAGTAGATGCCTGACATTAACTGAATAAACAAATGTATAGTTATTAGACATATCTTGATTAAAAATGGCTATCTCTAAAATCTACAAAGTCAGTAGTCATTATTACACCAATAAAAACTGAGGAAATTAATCCTAAGTCAGACAGATTTTCTTTTAAACTCTATTCTTTATATATATATATTTTTTCCATGTCATTATGGAATCACTGCAGAATCTAAAATGGCTATGATGGAATTCTACCCTAAAAAAATGCAGTCTTAACTGAAATGTAAGAAACTGAAAGACTAGAACATTCTCTCACACTTGTTCTCATAAACTCTCTGGAAGCCCTCCATTTTGGCATTTTAATGAGGCGACCTGTAAAAACTAATCACCCCCTCACTGAAACAACCACAACTTATTTTCCCAGTCACTTTTGGGACCAGACTGACCACAACTGCTGTCTGACCCACACACTCTGAAATCACTGCCACGTCCCTGACAGATGGTTGCCCAAGGTTAGGCAAGTCCAGGTATACAACGTTCTCATTCCCTATTTGCATCTGCTCTGAAAACACCACCACAATACAGCCCCAACTACACAACCTGAGGAAGGAGGGCTAGCTCTATCAGAAGCCTATCCAGAGAACACTCAAGATGGGCCATTATGTGCGGCCCATCGAGGACGTTCCTTGCGGGAACATCACACAAAGAGGGGGCTCTGCAGGAGAACAGCTGGGGCGTGATCTCCCACACCAAGACCTAAACGAAGACGAGATCCCGATCTTCTCCACCACCCAGTGCCGCCTCTAGGCCCGCGTGCTGATGGCTCACCTACCTGATGGAGAGCCAGTGTCCCCAACAAGGGGCTGGTGACATCTGCGGAGTCTGCAACAGAAGGCAGGCCAGACAAATAATAAGGTACTTGTCCCTGCTGGCAAGCACAGCCACGTTTGTCAAGAAGGCCTCTCTGCCCTTCAAGGAGCTAACATCGCATACCTGAGGTCTCGCTGAGGCAGCCAGGCCCTGCCCCAGCGTGTGCTCGACCACTGGCCGACCCTGCCCGAGGCCCTCTGAACAACACCTGCTGCCCCAGCCAGGTAAAACAGGAGACAAGCAAGCACAGAGGTCCGAACATAGGCACACCAGGCCACACCACCTCCTGAAGGCTTCATTGGCGGCCCTCCCGGCAGCCCCTGCGGGTCTACGCCCTGGACTCTAGGCTGCACCTGCGCATCGCTCACCTGTAGCTGAGCGCTTACATATTCAGCACCCCCCCCCCCCCCCCCCCCCCCCCCCCCCCCCCGGCGGTGCAGACATAGAGCTGCTCCACCAGACAGCTTTCTGGGGCCCACTCCCTGCTTAGCTCAACATTGACACTTGCTGCTGTTTCTTTTGATGTTTATTTCAAGATTTCAGAAGCAACAGAAATGCCCTCCCAGCTGGGTCTCATTTGGCTGGAGGGTGGGGGTCGGGGTCGGCATAACCCAACACTTTTTTTTTAAGGTTTGTGCAGAGGGAAACCCAATGTCCCCGCAAAATTTTAAAATAAAGACATTAAGAGGAAAACATGACATAGACTCCCATAGAAATGATGCTCACTTATAACTGGATTTAACCTCTAAAGACACAATATATTTCCTCCTTTTTTATTTCAATGTATCCTAGCATGTTTATAAATAAAACTTTTAACCTTCAGATTTTAAGCCGCCTTTTGTTCTCTTCTACAATTTAAGAGATGAATAGGATATCATCTTCCTAAAAACCATTTGGGTATCCACTCTTTGTTTTAATTGAAGTATAACTGACGTACAATATTCTATTAGTTTCAGGTATACATTAGGAGATACAATATTTTTATACTTTATGAAATGATACCCCCAGAAAATCTAGTTACTGTCAACTTACAAAGTTATTTCTATATAATCAACTACATTCCCTCTGTATCACATCCCTGACTTATTTTATAACTGGAAGTTTGTATCTCTTAAAATCCTTCAACCAATTTAGGGTTTTGGAAGGGAGGGCGGTGGGGGGATAGGGGAGCCTGGTGGTGGTTATTGAGGGCACAGATTGCATGGAGTACTGGATGTGGGGCATAAACAATGAATCTTGGAACACTGAAAAAATAAAATAAGTTATTAAAAAAAAAAAAGCTTCAACTACTTTGCCCAACCCCACCTACCTCCCATCTGACAACCACCACTTTCTTATCTGTGTCCTCTGTTCGTCTTCAGTTTGTTTCCTTTTTTTTTTTTAGACTCCACATATAAGTGAAATAATAAGGTACTTGTCTTTCTCTGTCTGACTTATTTCACTTACCATGATACCCGCTAAGTCTAGCCATTTGTCTAAGAGATAGCGTTTCATTCCTTTTTAATGGCTGATTAATATTCTGTATTATCCATTCATTCCCCCTGAGACACAGGGGGAATCAAAACACAGTATTACTGCAGTAACAAGCAAGAAGATTCCTGAGAAATTTATCCCAAGGCTGTTTTCAGTCTGTATTCTTTTAGTGTTTATGAAAATCTGTGAGATTACAGTCATATGATAAGCCAGAAGTGCTCAGGGGCATGCTTCTATTTATTGAAAACATTGTCCAAATTATTAGAAATTTCATCCAGTTACTCAAGTAATCGTCATTGCTCAATTCTATCCTTTCATTTGATGTTTCAGAATTAACATACAAGAAAACTGATTGAATTCTTTGGCCATTAGTTTAGTTAATACAAATGTTAACTCTTGCTTATGATTGTCTTTTTAGAATCTGAAGATATTTAAAAACTCAGCATTAAGATCTAACTCTGTTGTATTCAAACACACTTCCTAATAGATTACTCCCCAAGGGATAGATTCAACTCAGTAACATACAGTGTAAATGAAGGGTTTAATTTAAAGTCCATGGGTTAGGACACCTGGGTGGTTCAGTTGGTTAAGCCACTGCCTTCAGCTCAGGTCACGATTCTGGAGTCCTACAATCCAGTTCCTCATTGGGCTCCAAGCTCCACAGGGAGTCCGCTTCTCCCTCTGACCTTCTCCCTCTCATGCTCTCCTCTCTCACTCTCTCTCTCGAATAACTAAATAAAATCTTTAAAAAAAAGTCTGTGGGTTAGAATGGGAGAAGATATTTGCAAATGACACTACAGACAAAGGGCTGGTATCCAAGATCTATAAAGAACTACTCAAACTCAACACCCAAAAAGAAGATGAACACATCAAAAAATGGGCAAGAGACATGAAGAGGCACTTCTCCAAAGAAGATATACAAACGGCCAACAGACACATGAAAAAATGTTCAGTGTCACTAGCT
>PITA01007071.1:15331-94752 GCA_004023965.1 Spilogale gracilis | reverse complement strand
GTTTTTTATGAACAGAGAAAAAGTACTGAAAATAATTTTAAGTAACAACTGATGTAAAAATATCAACAGTAAACACCATGCGCAAATTTCAGAACAGAATGTGTATTTATATACATGTCTATATCTCTCAGGATATGGTTAGAGGTAAATTGACTCTATCTACCCCAGACACAAACCTTCTTAAGTTAGCCATCATTAGGTTACTTTTTATTGAAGTAAATTTCTGTATATCAAAAGACAGACAACAGTCAAAGACCTTAGATGTTCTTTTATTCCCAATTTAACATAATGCTAAGCAATATTACCCATGCTATTATAATCCTGTGGCTCCCAGGCAGTCTAGCACCCTAGGGGCTATGAGGTTGCCATTTGAAGGTGGTGAAGGTATAAGAGTTTGTCCATAGCAAAGCTTCTGGAGTCATGACAAATGACTAAGGCGGGGAAGGATTCAGGCCCTTTTAGTAATTCTGTGGAAGCATCTGGATACCTGTGGCAATATTTAGGCAACTCTATTACCTCATATGAGTCAAGTTTTGATGATATCTAATAACCTGATAGCCAAAAATCTAGCTTTCTTACCTCATCTTGGGCACTGAAAGCTAAATCCCTAACTCTATTAGACATTAAATGCTGAATATAAGCATTATCGCTAGACAAATAATCCACAGAAATATTATTGCCACTGGGAAGAGAAGATCTAATAAGTGAATTAAATTTTCTGTGAAGAAATACAGACATCCCTAAAATACATTACTCAAATAAAATGGCCACAATTTACAAACTGTATTTGGAAAAAAAATCAATATAAATTATTGATGGAGAGTCTCGGGATTTTCCCAATCTTCTCATAACCGTGGAAAGCCAACCATGTTTTTATTGTTGATAACAAAATACTCTGAAATACTAAATACTGACTATGAACCTCAGTGAAGAAGTTTTCCATATTCGTCAGAAATTAGAAGCAATGTTTAATCTGACCAATATTCTTGTGTTTCCCTAAGCCTTAGTGTGTGTTCATTGTATGTAATAAAAGATATCAAGATAAGGTTTCTTTACAAGAATGAATTAACAAAACTTCTACAAATTAGATAATGCTGATTTGTCCAATGTGAACACCAGAAGCAATGTGTTTTCATCAACATGGGCGGTAGCAAAACAACTGTGTCATTTCATCAAAATTTAGTCCAAGACCACCTTAATTGTCCTATCATCCCTCAAATCATCAAGAAAAACCACTGATATAATGTCAACCGGGCTTCCCTCAGTGGGAAGGAAGTAGCTGGTACTCTACATGTTTTATTAAAGCATAGGTGTGCCAGAGAGTAGATACCCATACAAATTGAGAGGTTTGCAAAAACATATGAATATATGGGGGAAAAGGGGGGAACAATCCATGAGACTCTTTTTTCTTTTTTTAAGATTTCATTTTTTAAATTTACTTGCAGGGGGGGCATGCATAAGTGGTGAAAGGGGCAGAAAGGGAGAAAGAGTGAATCTCGAGCAGACTCCATCCTGAGCATGGGCTCAGGGATCCACCCAGGGTTCCACCCAGGATTCAACCCAGCGCCTGACCCCACCACTGTGAAATCATGACCTGAGATGAAATTAAGAGTCAGATGTATAACCAACTGAGCCACCCAGGTGCCCCAAACTCTTAAAGACAGAGAACAAACTGAGAGTTGATAGAGGAAGGTGGGTGGGGGATGGACTAGATGGGTGATGGGTGTTAAGGAGGGCACTTGATATGATGAGCACTGGGTATTGTATGGAAGTGATCAAATCACTGAATTCTACTCCTGAAACCAGTATTATGCTATATATTAACTAAACATAATTTAAATAAAAATTAGAAAAATAAAAAGACATTACAAATACAAAACATATTGAGAGGTTTGTCATCTCCATGAAATTTGAGTTCTAGTGGCCTAGATTGCACATAATGTGCAGAGTGTATTATTAAATATTATATTATTTTCTACCAAGAAAGTAACATAATGCATGATTTTAGCCTCTTTGAATTTTGGAAGCAGTATCTACCACATCTGAGTGTGCTGCTCTGAACTACTTATCAAGTAATCCTTGCCAATCAAGTTTATGTGACCCAAAGGCTAAAATAAGATCTAAACTTCAGGCAGCCTCCAAGTCAGGAAAATCTATCACTTGAGCCTTTAGTCCAGCATTCGACGTTGGTCAAAGTCTCACTGGCTGATAAGATACCACATGAAGCTTCTGGCAACAGACAATATAAGATTTACACAAGGTTGCCCATGATTTCAGAGTAAATCCATGTTCTCTTTATTAAATAAATATTGTTGTGGGCACCTGCATGGCTCAGTGGGTTAACGCCTCTGCCTTCGGCTCAGGTCATGATCTCAGGGTCCTGGGATCGAGGCCTGCATAGGACTCTCTGCTCAGCAGGGAATCTGCTTCCTCCTCTCTCTCTGCCCGCCTCTCTGCCTACTTGTGATCTGTCAAATAAATAAATAAATAAAATTCAAAAAATAATAATAGATAGATAGATAAATAAATAAATAAACAAACAAGCATTCTTGTTTGATAAACATAATCCCCAGCCCTAGCCATCATGGCTAGGTTGTTAATAAGCACATTTGAGTAAGCACTAGGGTAGCTATTGAAAGAGGCTGACTCATCAACAAAAGGGATTATTTTACCTCCTTTATAGAAGGACAGATTCCCTTCAAGGGCATTGACATGAGTCAAAAATATCTTAGTCTGGTTATATTCTCAGAGAACCATCTATATACATCTTCTGCCAATCTTCTTAAACCAATCTTCCAATCCTTTTTTTTTTTTTTTCTTTTTACTCTGAGCCCCTGACCATCCAGGACAGCCATTAGGTATGTCCTGTAAGTTTATAAATTGGTATCTGAAGTCAAATCTCCTAGACAAAATAAATAAGTAGACCTGCTACTTCAAAATTTTCCCTCTGAAAAGCTATTAAACCATAGGAGCCCAATTCTAGCAGGTAATAACATACCATGTAGTACCAGATTTAGTTTTTTTATTCTTCCCAGGTCACCTAGAGAAAGTTTCTAGGAGCCACAGAAAGTGTCGTGAATGTGTGCACCACATGTTCATACATTTTCTTATATTCTCAGGGCCAGTTTAATCCTCTTATAAATAGTACTTGCACTTGGTGGTGGAGTTATATGCATAGAAAACTTTGCTTTGGAAAATAATATAATGCCCAATGCCTCAAAAACACCATATATTGACTGGTGGTTCAGAGTAGCCTGCAAGATAGCACTTCAGTATTACAAGGAATTGTGTCCCGCATCATGCCATATACTGAGTTTTCAACATGCTATTCCGCCACTCTCTAGGATTAGCTACTTCAGGGAGGGATGGGTACATTATAAAACTAGTGAATACTGTGCTTCTTTTGTTGTTAGTTTCTTGGTTAAAAGTGTTGTTTTATAGATGTCATGACTTAATTTAGCACAACAGCTAAACTTACATAGGGAATTATCCATGATCTGAATGACATGAATTCTCTCATCACAGACAATCTAGCTAGATACCACTGAGTGCTCAAATTGCACTAGAGAGAGATCAACGCTGGACACAAAATGTAGCACATAATCTCTCTAGAGAGATTATCCAGGTACCTCATGGCAGGCCAATTACATTAAATGTCTTCTTACACCTCATATGAAATTTGACATCCAGGTCACCATGGTTCTCTCCCAAATATGATCTCACCAACTCTGTACTTGCTGATGCCTTACTGAAGGTCATGGTATCCATAAACACCACTTCTGACCAAGAAACTAATTTAACAACAAAAGAAGCATTTTGCTTGTAATTTTGTAGGCTAAAGGGATTGACTATAATCATAAAAACAAACAAATAAACAAACAAACCCCATGACTGCACAACAGAGACACAGGAAAGTCAAGTGTAGTGTCCAGCGAATACCCTAGAGTATCTCCTAATTGCCCTATCTAGTAATAAAAGTTAAGTTAGATTAATGCAGCTCAATACAGCTCAATACAGATAAGACCAGTAAGGGCTCAAGAACCACAAGGAAGCTCTGGGTTGCCCTATTAGATTAAAAAATCTGAACCAGATCAGGCCGATTGGGTATCAAGGGAAAACAGAATGAAGTAATCAGGTGAAGAAGTTATAAATATCAACTGGAGCCTTATATCCACTTGTAGAGACAAGGATTATAGTACTAACCATATTGTCAACCTTGCTCTGGTTTAAGCAAACGCTTAAGTTATTAATCAATTTCCTTTTCTTGATTTCTTTCACCTCAGTTTTACAAAGGATGTTGATTTATAATTTAGTCTAAAGGCAAAGGATATGAATAAGTGACTACAAATGACTATAAATGAACTAACAAAGAATGAAAATCATCCAGAGATTTATGCTAACATTGAACAGACTCTAGATCTCCCTGTCAGGGAAGAGGGTGAGGCACTTCTGTTTGTGGGAAGGAAATTATTTTGTGCCAGTGAAAGAATGTTTATTGCTATCACTGTTGTTTGGAGCTTTAACGTTCTGAGGTTTAAATGACTCAAAATATTTTTAAGTACTTAGAATCATACCTGGCACATGGTAAGCAATGCTGTAAATATCTGACATTGTTATATTTTATAGGAACATCTTGAGCTATATTACTGCTAGGTATACAGGGAAAAGGAGGCAAATGGAAAAAAGATGTCTTATTAATGCTAAATTTGGGGAGGAAAGAAATAATAGAACAGAGATGATAAGAATAGGAAAGGAATAACAGAATAATAGCTCTTGAACTGGTGGAGAGTAAGAGTTAACCCTTTTCAACACAATACACTTTGCTCTCAGCCATACTAACTGCTTCTGACTCGTGATTTCCAGATGGTAAACCTCCAATGTTCTGCTAATAGAGGGAAAGGATGGAGAGGAGTAGAAGGAATTGAAAGTCTTAGACTTTCACTTAATTCTCTACTTCCATCTAGATGCATGTTGGTGCTCTGGTTCCTAGTACTTCTAAAATGTTATGACACAAAAAGTTGCTTTTGGGCCTCCCTTGTCACCTTGAGTTTTAATTTTTCCAGCCTACTCAATCATTTGTAACTTCTCCAGTTAGATTATGGAAGTTTCTGTCCCTTATCAGTTGTGAAAAACTCCCATACCATCCTTCCTTACTAAGAAAATGTCTCCACCAAAACAAGAAGTAAACCAAGAAACAGGAAACTGGATTCTACATGAAAGAGGATACAGCTCAGAAGAGAAATAAAAGCAGTCCCCTGAATGATGAAGGGAAACATCCTAGAGGGCTGACACATAGGGCCAAGAGATCCCTCAGTATAAAATGAAGCAAGGGATGTGATACAAGGAAGAAAGCTAATATGTTATCTGGTGCCCTTTAGTTTATTGTATGTTTCCACAAACATGGAGAGGACATGGTCCCTGCCCTCAAGAATGTGAAAACCTTGAGACTATAAAAACATAACTGGAAAGAATGACTGTAAGGCATCTTTACATTTATGTTATAAAGCTCTACAATGTATGGGTCAGATATTACATTCTCTGGAACCAGACTATCTGGGTTCAATACCAACTTCACTAATTACTAGCTGTGTCACCTTTAGCAAACAGCTTAACATTTCTATAGCTCAGTTAAGTCATCTGTAAGAATGAGAGATAAGAGTACCTATTTCACAGGGCTGTTCTAAAATTAAGTGTTTAAATGTGAAACCAAAAAAAAAAAAAAAAATTGTGAAGCCAGTATCAGTACCTAGGACATAATCAGAACTATGTTAAGTAGTAGGCTGTGCTGTGATAGAGGCAGCAGTATATTTTTTAATGATAGTCTAGACATACATTAGTAGATACACAAAAAATGAAACAAGTGTAAAATCATGTAATTATTAACTTTAGTACTAGGAAAAATTAAATACAGTCATAGTATACCACTTGGCCCATAAAGAAATAATATTTATATAGACATAAAAATGTAAGCTTTTAATAGTGACTTAATCGGGTTTGTGATAAAACTATATAGCCGGAGGAGAGGGAGAGCAGAAGACATCTAAATCCTAAGCTTCTAAATCTCTAAAGACAAGATAAAATCTAAAGATAAAAATCAAAACATAGTATAAACATGTTACTCAAAAATCTGGAGATGAATGCCACAGAAAACCAATAAAAAGGAGTCAAAAGTGACAGCTTCTAAGGACTGGGACTTGGGAGTAGAGAAGGATGGGGAGAGGATTACTCTTCATTCTTAAATGCTTTCCCCATACTATCTGGCTTTTTAAACTATGCACCTTTATTACTTTATTTTATTTAAAGACTCTATTCATCCACTAGACAGAGTGAATGAGCAGCGGGGAAGAAGAAGGGAGGCCGATGGGGGTCTCAATCTCAAGACTATGGGATCGTGACCTGAACTGAAGGCAGAAACTTAACTGACTGAGCCAACCAGGCACCCTTTATCTTATTACTTTAATTTAAATAAATAATAGACATGACATTGACTATGAACTAATATCTTTTCTAGCTGCTCTGCCAAAAAAGATAAATATAGATTCTGTGCTAGAAGTGGAAAATAAATTTAAGCCACACAGAATCTGGACCTTACTCTGTCCTTTACTTTTGTTCAAAGAGATAAAACAAAAACAAATATATTTGTTTTCTAAGCTCTAAATTGTCTTTTTTTAAGTTCTTTTTATCGTGTTAAATTTTATATCTAATGTAATAAACTCAATATGATTTAATTTTTGTCATACAGAAAAATGTTTTGGGTAAAGAAGCTATTAAAAAAAAAAAAAGACTTAAATGCCAATTTGGCATCCCAAATGAGCTTATCTTGCTTATATAAGAAATCTGAAACAAAATTCCTCCTGGGCAAAGGATTTAGGCTTAACAATAGGAAATCTGCATAACTTACCTACAAAAATGGAACTATTCTTATCAGGGAGGGAGATAAAAAAATGAAAGTATACTAAGAACTTCAAGGCAAAGACTGTTAACCAGGGTCACTTGACTTCTAAGACATGCAAGATTTTGTGCTAAACACATTAAGAATCAAATTGGTTACTGTTCTTAATAAATAACAATGTATTGTGGGGGCCCTAGATGGCTCAGTCACTTAAGTTTCTGACCCTTGATTTCATCTCAGGTCATGATTTCAGGGTTGTGACACTAATCCTTTCACTTGTTTTTGTTTTTTGTTTTTTGTTTTTAAGATTTTTGTTTATTTATTTGACAGAGAGAAACACAGCTAGAGAGGGAACACAAGCAGAGGGACTGAGAGAGGAGAAGCAGGCTTCCCACCAGCAGGAAGCCTGATGTGGGGCTCTATCCTGGGTCTCCAGGATCATGACCTGAGACGAAAACAGTCATTTAACCAACTGAGCCACCCAGGCACCCCTAATCCTTTCACTTGTTTTTGAATGTATCTTGAATATGACAGATTCCTCAAGGAATTTGCCAATAAGCCAAATCAAATATCACCACACAAATAATTCTGTGTTCTTAATTACTACATACTTTGTATGTCACTTCCAAATATTACATCATTAATATGGCCAAGTGGGCACTGTCCAGGGTTCTGTAAAGTTTAGTCTTAGCTACTACCATCTAGAATGGTTCTGTAAAGTTTAGTCTTAGCTACTACCATCTACCACTTGAAGAAATGTGAACCATGTTCTTTGTTTACCTCATGCCTGAAGTCACAAGCCCTTTCTCTTTATCCTACCACTTTTACCTAGGATTTCTTCCTTTGAATCAACAGATTTCATTTCTACTAACATTCTGAATATTTCCATGTATGCATTATGATAAATTCCATAAGTTACTCATTAACTCTGTAATCAAATGATTTGGTTAAGATAAACACAAATAATACAAAATCCAACACAAAAGATTTCCTTCTGATCACCACATACAAACTAGCTAGCAGAAATGCAATGCCCAATTCCCCAACTGTTGATCAAAACCAGGAATGGGACATGGGTTACACACACAATGGCTGTACCTTCAAATCTGGAGATTAAAGCTTCTGATGCATATACAACCATATGTGGAGAGGAGAAGAAGGGAGTAGAGTCAGTTTGCCAATAAACCTATGTGAGCAGAGGCTGTACAGAGCCTACTCATCTGCTCTGGGTCCCAAATTCATCTGTATTTCAGAAAGTGCTCTGGAACCTCCTAAAGCTAGAGGTTAGTTTGGACTTCTGAAAGTAGAGAGTATAATTTTGGGATATGCTGACCTTATATGCTATACACAGCCTAATGTTCAATACACCTGGACATATAATCAAGGGAAAGCTTAGGGATTGATATGTAGATACAGGATTATAGTCAGTAAAGAAGGGATAACTGAAGCCACTGCACAGGAAAAGAGGTAAATGTACTGAAAACATACACTAGAGGAGAATTCAATTGAAAGGGTAAATAGAGGAAGAGGAAAAAGAATCAGCAAAAGCAAAGGAGAAAAAAGAATCCAAAAATAAAAAGAGAACAAAGTCACAGAATCCCAAAAAAACAGTAGACAGGGGCACCTGGGTAGCTCAGTTCATTAAGCATCCATTCAATATCGGCTTGTGTCATGATCTCAGGGTCATGGGATCAAGCCTCATTGTCAGGCCCTGCATTCAACATGGAATCTGCTAGAGATTATCTCCCTCTTCCTCTCCGTCCCCACTCTGCTCCTCCCCGCTCATGGGTACTCCCTCTCTCTAAAATAAATAAATAAAATATTTTTTAAAAAATGGTAGACAGCAGTGGAGCACTTAATAGGTACTCAATAAATACTGTCTGAACAAGTTAATAAAAGGAAAAGGAGTCAATAGTACATGGAATATAAAATGGTACAGAGAGGTAAAGTCAAAGGAGTCATGAAAAAAGGGAAGATAGAAAGGATGAATATCCAACTTTTGTAAGAACATGGCCGGGACTGGAGGAGATTATGCTGAATGAAATAAGCCAAGAAGACAAAGTCAAGTATCATATGGTTTCACTTACTTGTGGATTATAAGGAGTAACATGGAAGACAGTGGGAGAAGGAAAGGAAATGTGAACTGGGGTAAATCAGAGAGGGCGATGAAGCATGAGAGACTTTGGACTCTGAGAAACAAACTGAGGGTTTTGGAAGAGAGGGGTATGGGAGATGGGTGAGCCCAGTGGTGAGTACTGAGGGCACAAACTGCATGGAGCACTGGGTGTGGGCATAAACAACGAATCTTGGAATCTTGGGGAAAATAAAATAAATTATTAAAAAAAAGAAAGAAAAAAAGAAAATGTGCTTAAGTTTTTAACATAGCAAGTCCAATTCTAAGGATTTGTTGTAAAGATAACTATGGGCATGGAGATATTTAAAAAAGGTACAATGATTTTTAAAAAATAACCTACATGTCTAGACACAGAAAATTGGGATTCATCCATAGACTAGAATGTTATTCAAGGCTTTAAAATTATGGTATATATGAACATTTATAGGTATGACAGGATGATTTAAAATTAAATTAAAAAGGCAGTGTTAAGACAATAAAACTCCTATTTAAAAAAAAAATATCCAGCTAAAAAATAAAAAACTTTGGCATGAAGAGGTTAATATAAATTATCTCTAAAAAGACTAATAACTATTGTTTTATTCTCATTATTTTCTAATTATTCTATAAAAATAGGAATTCTTTTATCAAATAAGGATTTTGAATCCATTACTGATGTCAATTAGTAACAGATCATCCGTTTTCTTAAAATTAAATATTGTATATGTATTTATGCGTGCAAGTACATGTATATACAAAATTCAATGTGCATAGTTTTATAGTTAGATTATATCTAATTTCTGATATTAAAAAAGATTGCAAGAGATAATTTTAAATTGCTTATTACTAATGTTAATCAAATTTAAGTCTAGTTAGCATCTGAGTCACTGGGAATAAATAATTTTGTGATTTGTTATGATGGAATATTAACACTTATCTATGTTTGCTAAAATAACCACACTGGTTCTAAACTAAAGATCACTTTTTACTTTTCATCTTAAAGTCATCTTATAAGTCAGATTTTTAACAAAGAAGGTAGTCATACATAAAACTGTTATAGCGTGGGGCACGTGGGTGGCCCAGTTGTTTAAGCGTCTGCCTTAGGCTCAGATCATGATCCCAGGGTCTTGGGATCAGCCCTGCTGAGCAGGCAGCCTGCTTCTGCCTCTCCATCTGCCCCTCTCCCACTACTCCTGTTCTCCCTTGCCCTGCTTTTTTTCTCTCTCTCTCTCAAATAATTAAAAAAAAACAAAAAACAAAAACTGTTATACTGAGTATATAATTTATTGTTGTGGGTAAATGTAAAATAACTGAAATAGCAAGTGGTACATTTTAAAGGATATTATCTAAGTAAAGATTTCAGAATTTTTTGTTTTTTAAGAAAACTAATAACATGCCACATTAGAGTTTCAAATAAAGAATGAATAAGTTTTAGGACAATATATTAACATTTCTTTAACCATATTAAATTTTAATGTGTATATTTAATGAAGAATTACTACATAAGATTTAGGTTGCTAGAAACATGCAATTCTAGAATCTAATTAAAAATTTATAGTTTCATGTAAAGAAAGCTATTAATACTGAATGATATAATTCTTTCTCCATGATTCAGTTTTTATATTGAAATAATGTAGGCAGGAGGACAACATTCCTCTAACCTAAAGATGGTTAAAAATATCTTAAATTACTGGGGCGCCTGAGTGGCTCAGTTGGTTAAGCGACTGCCTTCGGCTCAGGTCATGATCCCGGAGACCCGGGATCGAGCCCCACATCGGGCTCCCTGCTCAGCGGGAAGCCTGCTTCTCCCTCTCTCACTCCCCCTGCTTGTGTTCCCTCTCTCACTGTGTTTCTCTCTGTCAAAAAAATAAATAAAATCTTAAAAAAAAAAAAAAAAAATCTTAAATTACTAAGCCATGAGAGCAGGATCAAAATTTTCCAGGTTATGTGACATTAAAAGCAAAGGCAACAAAAGCAAAAAGAAACAGGTGGGAGTACATCAAACTCAAAAACTTGCAGAGCAAAGGAAACCGTCAACAAAATGAAAAAGCAACCTACTGAATGAGAGAAAATATTTGCAAATCATACCTTATAAGGAGTTAATGATATTCAAAATATTTAAAGAGGTTACATAACTCAACACCAAAAACTTTTTAAAAATCCAATTCAAAAAATGGCAGGGGATCTGAATACACATTTTTTCCAAAGACAACATACAGATGGCCAATAGTTACATGAATAGATGCTATCAGGGAAATGTAAATCAAAATCACAATGATATCACCTCATATCTATCAGAATGGCGTACTGTTGGTAGGAATGTAAACTGGTGCAGTCACTAGGGAAAACAGTACGGAGGTTCCTTGAAAAATTAAAAATAGAACTATGACATGATCCAGCAATTTCACTTCTGGGTGTTTACCTGAAAACAAAAATATGTATCTGGAAAGATTTATGCACCCATGTTCACTGCAGCATTATGTACAATGGCCAACATATGCAAACAAGCTAAATGTCTACCAATGGATGAATGGCTCAAGTAAATGGCTAGAGAAAATACTATGAAATACTATTTAGCCATTAAAAAATGAGGTCATGCCATCTGCAACAACATGGATGGACCCTGAGGGCATTATACTAAGTGAAATAAGGCAGAGAAAGAAGTACTATATGTTCTAACATGCGGAATTCCAAAACAACCAAACTCATAAATACAGAGAATAGACTGCTAATTGCCAGAGGTGAGGAGTGGGTGGTGGAGAAAAGATGAAAAAAGAGAGTCAAAAACCTCCAGTTAAAAAATTAATCAGTCATGGAGATGTAATGCATAGCTTGGTGACTGCAGTTAAATACTGCACTGCATATTTGCAAGTTGCAAAGAGAGAGTAAATCTTAAAACCTCTTATCACAAGAAAAATAATTCTTAACTATGTATGGTGACACCTAGACTTATGTGGTGACCATTTCACAGTATATACAAATATGAATCGTGGTATAATCTGAAACTGATATATGTCAATTATATATCTCAATTATACCTCAACTTCAGAAAAAAAGAAATTATAGAGGATAAAAACCCCAAGGTACCTAAATTGTTGTCTGTAAAAGACAATGTTCACAAAAATAATTTGCACCCACTTTTCAATAAACGTACAGCTTTCTTAAACAAATCAATACAGCAACAGATTTTAAAAAAGCAACAGATTTAGCAAATAAATGTTAACCAACAGATTTAGCAAATAAATATTAACCAAATAACCAAAAAGTACCTAGCAATGTGGTAAACAGGAAAGTTAAAAAAAAAAAAATGATATTCCCTTAAGAAGTTTAAGTTTTAGTCAGGGTGAGAAATAAGTATCAAATTTGTGGGAATGACTGTAAAATTTCCTGTACATGCAGGAAAAAGACAAAAGTGTGCTATCACAAGTCATGGAGGAAGTAATCCATAAAGTAAGCTTTGCCTTGAAGGATGAGTCAAATTTTTATAAGATGACAAAAATGAAAGCAATATTCAAGACAAAAAAAATAGGTATATAGGCAATAATAACCACTGTGCTTGAGGAGATAATAAGTCTAACCTATTCAGCATCAGTTCAGTCTGAGGAAAGATGGAAAATAATGTACATAGAAAAGGTGTAGGTATATGATGGAGCTTCCTGAAAGCCACATAAGGAACTGTGGAACTGCCAATTATTTAAGATGGAAAGATGGGAAGCTTTATAAGGATGTGTTTCTTTTCGGCATTAATTACCCCACTTTTTTCATTTCCTTAATATCTGATTCCTCATTACGTAATAAAGTTAAAGAGAATAAGCACATCTTATTTACTCATCATTACATCCCTTACACCAAACCAGCGCATAACAAACATTCAATAAATATTGGCAGAGTAAATGAAGTAGAGAAGAGTAAACTAAAAAATTATAAATATTAATCTGCAAACATATTAAAGAAGTGCTGCACATCTCATGTCACTACACTAAGAAACTTCCCTCCTGGGTAGAGAAGAAAATAAGATCAAGGACTTACTAAGAAAGGTTAGGAAATGGCAGAAGAACAGGTTAGGAAATGGCAGAAGAACAGGTTAGGAAATGGCAGAACATCCTTCTAACACAAGTGGACACAGGGAAGATGGGAGGCCAATGAGAGCATTAATGTCCCCATCTCTCACAGTACAGAGCCAATCAATACTATCTAAAAGTGAAATATAATGTTCAAACCACTTGAAATGTTTTATATAATCTTTTTTTCTTAAACTTAGAGGAATCTCTGGGGAAATAATAGCCTCTGGAGTGAAAAAACTGTTATTTGAAATTCAGCAACTTCTTCTCACTAGTTTTTCTTTTCTATAAAATTCAGTTAGAATTTAAAATGGAAACTACATGATGATTCCATTTTTATAAAATAATCTCTATATATCTATTCTTCTGTCTGTGCATGCACAAAAAGGTATCCAGAATAATTTTCCTCAATGTTAATAATGTTACTTTTAGATACGTGCAGGGGATTAAGAATACATTTACTTGATGATCACTAAGCATAGAACTGTTGAATCACTATATTGTATACCAAAACTAATACATAACACTGTATGTTAACTACACTGGAATTAAAAACCATGTTACTTTCAGAGTTAGGAAGAATGTCACTTAATGTATTACAATTTAGGCTCCTGTGCTGGTTAATTTCCTTATAATAAAGATAAATCACTGTTTGAAAAGCAAAGAAAAAAAAGTTATGACTTTCAAGACTGAGCAACTGAAGAGCTGGCTGGGCTACTTAATGAGATGGAAACAAAAGATTTATTTTGTTTTGTTTATTTTTGTGGGAAGAGATCCAAAAGTACAGTTTTAGACATGTTAAGATGTCTGAGAAATGTATAAATTGAGATGTCAAGAGAGAGCTATATATTTGAACCTGGTAGCTCCAAATAATGATTTAAGTTAGAGATATAAATTGTAGGGCACCCACTGCCATACAGGATACTTAAAGGTAAAGATGTAAGTGGATGAACTTGAGGCAGAACAAAGAGGAAAAAAGTGCAACTGGGACGAAGTCCTGAGTATTCCAAATTCGAGAGATTGCTAAGAGAATGCAAAAGAGAAAAAACAGCAGCTATGGAAGTGTCACAGAAGCAAAGAGAACTTCCACACAAAGAAATGGTCCATTATGTCAAATGCTGATAGTTACAATAGGAGGAAAATTAAAAACAAAAGAATCTATTACATTCATCAGTATAGAAGCAACAGGCAGCTTAAGAAGGATGTGCAATTCTGACCAAGTTATAGAGTCAATGTCAAATCTAAGTGGGCTGAAAAGTAAAGAGAGGTGAGCAAGTGGAGACAGTTTCTACAGATTACTTGCTACGGTGAGAGGAAGAGAAACAGGACAGTGACCTCAGAGATGGGAGATCAAGAGAAATTTCTTTGAGTGTGTTTCATTGTGAGATGAAACATGTGAAGGCATGTCTGCACCCAGGTAGCAAAATTAGAAAAGTACAGACTAGAAGTGGAAACAAAGAGGATAGGAGGACTAATTAAAGAAGCAACCTTCTCATATATTAGTCATTTATGATACAAATTTTCTGGGATCCTAATAAATAAAGACTTGAAATTTACAGAGAATGTGATGCTATTAAAAAGTGAAAATCCACATTTCACTAAGCCCTGTATTAGCCTCATCTAAGTGCTATGGTAAACCTACATAAACTGTGTTAAACTTACTGTTATCCAGAGGGGGAAAAAGTGAATGGAATAAGCAGTGATAAGTACAGAAGGCGAATACATTCATGAGATGATCTACTGAAGAGAATAGTATAATAAAGGTACAATTAGAAACAAAACCACTGTAGAAAGTAAAGAAAAAGATACAGGTAAGAATCCGAAAAAAAAAAAAAAAGACACTCACTCACTGTATCAGTAAAAAGAAGCCAGAATCTATATTCTGTAACTACAAAACTCAGAAATATACTTGCTATGTGGAAGAAGTTCTACTGAATAGATTTTTCCTACTATTCTTCATCATTGCTTGCCATATGATATATTTCATTCTATACATGAAAAGTTAAAATGTAATGTGAAAATACATTTTTAAATAAAGGGCACACCATTCAAAGAACTATAATAGCTACAGTTTTTCTATCTTCTTTGAACTAAAAATAAAAAATGAAACTCAGGTATTAATGGTAAAAAAAAAAAGTCTGAGTTTAAGATCTATAATATATACTACCATCAGAGATTCTTATTTTAGAAAAGTGATTGTTTTATTTCTTAGGTATAGCATTTTCACTGATGCCCTCCCTATTGGCTAAAAAGATTATTTTGCTAGTAGAAAGGAGAAAAAATAGAATCACAAACCTATGAAAATGGAAAATGTTTTTAATTCAGCTGGTCCTAAAAGTGGTAATTTATAGGTAGGAAAACAACTTATAGGTTATATGACCAAAAAAGATTTAAACCTTGGGAAAATTGAGGTTAAAGAGTAATGGTTAACATCAAGGAGCAGAATCTGAGCCTACAGATAAATCATGTATTTTCAGGCCTCCTTCAAGTCATTATGGAAGGAGTCTCATCGAATACCAAACCAGGGAAGACCCAATTGACTCCTGAGTAATCTGAAGAGTCTGAAAAATGCCTCTTTAAAGAGGCATTTATAATATAAATCAAACAAAAGTAGAAGACATGGTACTGATACAGAACCTAAATGTAGATAGAAGTCATTATGTAAAAATCTCATAGCTGTATTTATTTTGTCTACAAAGTTACAACTTACCTTTAAACATGCTTTAAAAAGTAGCTCATTTTAAACACTTTTTGAAAGTATACAGAACATATGCTTAATTGTTTCTGTAAGACAGAAAATGTACCTCAGGGAAAATTTAGCACCTTACCTTAGACCAAAGATGTGTGACTGTTCATAGTTGAATAAAGAACGAATCTTAGCTTCTGAATTCAAAATGATAAGTCTATCTATAATATCCTGAAAAAGAAAAACTTAGAGTGAGACTGTGCTTGACTGAAACCATTTAAAGAAAAACCAACTCAACAAAGATTTATTTAGATTTAAGGTTCTCAAACTTGGCTTTATATTTGATCACTGAGAGAGCAGTTAAAAAAAAAAAATTACCAATGCCCAAGTCTCAACCTTAGAGATTCTGAATTAATTGATCTTAGTGTGTCTGAGCATTAAGATTTGTCAAAGTTTCTGAAATGAGTCATCTCATGTTTAGCCAAAGTGGAGAATCACTAATTTCTACCTAATTCTGTACTGTGTGAGCCACTTATGCAACCAGCTAAATGTAAACTACTCTGAAAAATAAATATGAAATCTACAAATGTGAAGCATGAACAGTGGATCTGAATAGTTTTATCTATTTTATAGATGTTTGTTTGAAAGTTTGTTGACAATCTCTGCTCATGTAAATCAGTGGTTCCCAACCCTGGTTGAACACTGGAATCAGCTAGAGAACTTTCTTAAAAATTATATATGCATCTACATATATGAATAATGTCCAGGCTCTATCTCAGACCCATTTAGTCATTATCTTTAGGGGTGTGATTCTGACATTAATATCCTTTTAAAAGATTCCCAAGTTGTTGCAATGTGTAGCCAGTTGAAAAATCATGATGCAAGTGCAGAGAGAACCTGATAACCCAGGTGCCACCAGCCATCCCAAGCCCTGACAGTATAAGCCTACTATGTAATTTTGAGCCGCTCTAAAAGTCTTTCTTTTTATAATGCCCTGCTTTGTGTACATCTTTCGATTTAGGCCTAAGAAATTTATTCACAGAAGAATACTTGTTTCTCTACATTGTTCATTTTCCTGACCAAGAAACTTGCTACCCTCCAGTGAGTTCAAATTGAAGACATTTCTGTGACCAATACGTAAAAAGGAAGGTTTTTCAAGGGAGTAAATGTTTACAGAGGTCTATGTGGATTCTGGTACAAATGTCGTATCATCAAATGAATAAGCATGGAAATGACTTTGCAAAGCTGAGGAAATAATAAAGCTTTCAAATTTTGAAAAACACAAATCAAAACATAGTAAAAACTGGATTTTCTGTCAACTTATACAGTAAAAGCTTATACCTGACACTTAGGAATGCATTTATTATCCTTCTACAGATATCTTATAAGAATGTGTAAGTACTAACACAAAAGTTTATAAACAGCAAGAATTAAATAAACTGCTAACATGAAGACTAAAAAGATTGCCATCTTAAAATCTGTCATTTCGTCCACTTCTAGCTGGGCACTCCTTGTTTCAAACATTATGATAGGGCTCCTGGGTGGCTCAGTGGTTTAAAATCTCTGCCTTCGGCTCAGATCATGATCTCAGGGTCCTGGGATGGAGGCCCGCATTGGGCTCTCTGCTCAGCGGAGAGCCTGCTTCCTTTTCTCTCTCTGCCTGCCTCTCTGCCTACCTGTGATCTCTCTCTCTCTGTCAAATAAATAAATAAACTCTTTAAAAAAAAAACAAAACATGATAGCACATGAACTAATTCATTCATTCATATTCTCAGTTTCACATTCAGATTTTCAATAATTTACCCACTCTTTTCTTTTTCCAATTTCTCCTCTGAAAGTCCTGATTAGGCACAGTGGCAGAGCCAGGGAGCTCTCCTTGACTTGTCTAGGCACCTAAATACTATTAAGTAGTCCCCATATATATGGAGAAACTTGTTTGCCAGGTATTTCTTCAAATAGGTAGATATCCTTACTGCTTAAAATAATTCAAGAAATGATCACTGTTTTATCATAATCTTCACAGACTAATCTAGAATTATGTACCACTAGCCTTATCTGAGAGAATAGAATCTGCCAATCAGTTCTATGCATAGTAGCTTCTGGACAGATTACCACAGATTTCTCTTCATTAGTGGGATACTAGCATAGGTGACTAAAATTTGTCCAACTATCTGAGTACTAAGCTCAGATCCTGACAGCCAGTTACACTTTGGGACTCTATAAAAAGTTCTAGTTCCAAATCTAAGTACTAGATATTTTAAGAATAAAAGAGACAGAGAATGTATTACCAGCAAGCTAAGAGAAGAATAGATTGATCTATCAATGATAATGCATTTTCAGAGAACAAATGTTACGGTAAATAATTTGTTCTCTAAAGAGGATTACATTGATGGATCACCACTTAGGGAAGAAAATGAAACTCCTGGGAAGCCTGCTTTATGGAGAACTTGAGTTTCTAAGCACTGCAACATGTGTTAATAAGGCAACCGGTTTTCTAAATCAAGCAGCATCTTCCCAGCAATGAACTAGTGGCAAGTAAGGCCTGGGACTCAAGAAAACAAAAACAAGTCTGAAATTATTTTTTAAAGGATACTGTCTCGCTAGAAAATACATTCAGTGGTATAGTAGGTCAGAATGAAATCAAAACTAGGAAAACAAAGGAATATCCATTCACATAAATACATACGGGCCTGAGGGCCAGCTGTTTACGAGTGTCCCAATGGTCATGTGTGTGTTATCTGACCCTTTGACTTCAGAAAGGGATAAATGAAAGGTAAGGGATCAATTATACTGCCAATACTCCTGTACCTGCACCACCAAGAGTGGCTTATGACTGGTCAGCCCACGAACATCCACAAACAAAACCCAACCTTTGAGGTTCTTCCTTGGAATTTTTCAAATGAGAGGGCTCTTAATCCATTCTGGCTGCTGTAACAGAATACCATAGACTGGATGGCTTTTAAGCAACAGAAATTTTATTTCTTACAGTTCTAGATGCTGAGAAGTCCAAAATCAAGGCAACAGATTTTGTGTCCGGCAAGGATCTACTTTCTAGTTTTTAGACAGTCATCTTCTCCTTGTGACCTCACATGGCTGAAGGGGTAAGGGATTTCTCTAGAGTCTATTTTTTTTTTTCAATTAGCCACAATTGCTCCTCGGATAAAAATTATTGGCTATGATATTGCCACTGTGCAAAATTGGAGCCTGTTTTGTTTTTTTTTTTTTTAAGGTACTAGTCACTTCCTGATGGTCAACTTCCAAATATCACATGGGGATTAGGTTTCAACATATGAATTTGGGGGGCATACATTCAGTCTACAGGAGAAAGTAGAGGAAAAGGCCACTCTCCTATTTGGTAGCATAGTGAGTTACGCTGTGACCCCAACAAAAGATATGTACACATCCTAATCTCCAGAACCTATGACTGTTACCCTATTTAGAAAAACAGTGTTTAAAGAGGAAATTAAGAATTCTGAGATAAGATCATCTCAGATTAACCCAAGTGGGCCCTAAGACTGTGACAAATGTCCTTAGAAGGAAAGACAAAGGGAGATTACACAGATGAGGGAGAAACCGTCATGAAGATGGAGGGCAGAAACTGGAGTTACGTAGTAGCAAGACATGAAATGCCTGGAACAACCAGAAGCTGGAGGAGGCAAGGAAGAATTCTCCCCTGGAGCCTTTGGAGGGAATGTGGTCCTAATGATACCTTGATTTTAGACATCTGGCCTCCAGAACTGTAAGAGAATACATTTCTGTTGTTGTCAGCTACCCAGTTTGTGGTCATTTGTTATGGCAGTTCTAGAAAACAAAGACAAAGGAAAGTGGTGAAAATGTCATTATAAAGTAACAGGTAGTCCTGTGTACTCTCCTATAGAAAACACCAACTGGAGAAGAAAACACTAATGATAATTATACTAGACAATTCTACAACATTTATTATCTGCCAAGCAGTAACTTAAACTTCTATAGTTCATTTAATTCTCGCAACAACCCTGGGATAGGAACGTTATTGCTCTCTTTTAACAGAAAATTAAAGTTTATCTTGCCTGAAGTTACACAGTTTGTAAAAGGCAGAACTGGGACTCTAATCCAGGTAGTCTTGCTTCAGAATACAAACTCTTCACTATTACACTATGTATAACTTTCAATAAAGCCAAGATAGAGGGCAGTAACAGGACAAGATGACACAGAAAGAGACATGAATCTGACTACATTTGAAGCTCTATTTCTACATGACCTTGTTTTTTGTTTTGTTCTTCGCTCTTGTGGCACAATGAAGTCCACAAATATTTTATTTAGCATATAGTACACATCTACTGTGTGTCGGGCATTATGCTAAATACTACAAACATATCCTCAGGGTTGAAAAAGAGCTTAAAGATTATGTACTACAACCATCCAATAGGTTTCAATAGGTTCAACCATCAATAGGAATTGATCTGCAGTATCTCCACCAAGAACTCAGAATAAGGATCTCACAGAATTCCAAGGTAGCCTATCCCATTTTTAGTCAGCTCTGACAATTAGCAAGTTCTCCCTTAGGTTAATTCATTGTTTACACTCCTTGGTTATACAAAGGGAACTATAATCAGTTATCACCTCTTATTAAGTACATGGAATACTCTTGTCACTGGTACTGGTATCCAAGCTTCCCAGTTATCTCCCACATCGTGACTCTACACAAGCTGCAGATGTTTATTAGAGCAAATATATTTTCTTATCCAGGTCAATAAATTTCCTCTTCTGCTGAAACTAATTCAAGCTGAGTTTCTCGAATCACCAAAGAGGTGCTACCTAATACATCACTTATATAGCTATAAATTAAGTGAATGGAACTGAAAGCAATCAAAGATTGTATGTGTTAGAGGGACAGAATATTTTGTTACTGATCTTTAACTTAACTAAAGTAAGTTAGTAGTCCTGTTTGCAGGACCTACAGTTTTTGTAGATACCTGATAGGAAATCATGAGAAGGTAAGGTCTAACATCCCTAAAATATAAAGAATTTCTCAAAACTAAGAAAAGGAAAACAAACAGAAAATTAACAAAAATAAACTGAAACACCACTGAGAAGTCATCATGGCCATTAAGCATATGAAAAAATGTACTGTTCACAGGAAAAACATAGATTAATACTTTTCTCCTGCCAGACAGATATCTAAACCTCTGCTCACATAAACTTCTTAAAGAGATTGCTAGAAAATAGTCACTATTATATCTCATCGATGGGAAAGCAGAAGGACTATTCCCTGCGGACAGAAATCTAGCAATATATACTAAAATTACATATGAATTTACTTTCCAACTCAGTGATCCCACTTCTAGAAATCTAGCCCGAAGATACTATAGTAAGCAGAATTTGAGAGTCCTCAATATTCTCAGGCCTTAAACACTAATGCATGTATTGTTGTGAAGAGATTTTTGTGGGAGTCCTTAATTGATTTTAAAACAGGAGATTATCCAAGTGACTCTGATATCATCACAAGAGCCATTTCAAAGAAAAGAATTTTCTCAGGCTGTTCACAGAAGAGAAAGTCAGACAGATTCAAAGCATGAAAGGGATTTGACCACAGGGATGTTGTTCCCAGTTGAAATGGAGGGGAGCCACAGAACAAAGCCGCAGGAGCAATTCTTGGCTGACAGCCAGAAGAAAGCCAGGCACTTTAGTCCTCCTACAACCTAAGAAACTGAATTCTGCCCAGAATTAATTTGGCATTGCAGTTTTCCCTAGGGCTTCCAGGTGAGCACTTAGTCTGGCCAACATCTTGACTTTGGCTTATAAGACTCTGAGCAGAAAGCCCAGGTATCCAGTGCCAGACTTCTAATGTACAAAACTGTGAGCTCATAAATGGGTAGTTTTTATTTGCTTAGTAAGTCTGTAGTAACTTGTTACATAACAGTAGGAAAAAATATATAGGCATACTGGTAATTAAATATAAGCCGAGCTATTAATTTTGGCATAACTTATAATAGCAAAAACCTAAAAGAATCCAGTGTCTACCAATAGATGACTGGATGAATAAATACACAACACATCCTCACAACAATATACTATGCATGTGTAAAAAAGAATTAAGGGCAGAGCTCTTTATACTGGTGTGCAGTAATCTCAAAGGTACAGAATTAAAATAAAAATGCAGGGGTGCCTGGGTGGCTCAGTTGCTTAAGCGTCAGGTAATGATCCCGGGGTACTGGGATGGAACGCCTGTCAGGTTGCCTGCTTGGTGGGAAGTCTGCTTCTCCCTCTCCCTCTTCCTCTGCCTCTGCCCCCCTCATACCGTCTCTCTCTCAAATAAATAAAATATTTTTTAAATAAAAATAAAAAAATAAAAAAAAAAAAAGGAAAGACAGGACAGTGTTTAGCGCATACTATCTTTCACTTAAGTCTGGAGGGAAAAAAATACATTCCTTTTAAAGTAAGAGTTATAAAGTAATAGTTGAAAGATAAACCAAAAACTAACAAAAGGTATTAGCTATAAGGCAGTGCTATAAAAAAGAACATTCTTCAATGATGGAAATATTCTCTGTCTATGCTAACATGGTAACTACCCATTGGCCACCTATGGCGAGAGGGCATTTTAAAATGTGAAATGTAGATAGCACTTAAAGGAAACAAATTTTGAATTTTATCTAGTTGCCATTAATTTAAATTTAAATAGCTACATGGAGCTAGCAGCTATTATATTGAAGATCAAAACATACATACAGAGAGAAAGAACAAAGGGGATTAGTATGTAAGCACATTCTGTAATATACCTTGTTACATATTGGAGTCACATATGTTAAAAGAACATTAAATCATGTAATCATTGAAAAGACAAAATTAATACAAAAGGTAAAACAACCTCTTAATTTAGAACATTCTAAAACAAATCTATCAAGTTAGTGGTATAACAAGGCAGAACAGGGATTTACTTACTTCAAGTAACTTTAAAACACAGTATTTTGATTGTAAATCCCTTATATTATAAGAATAAAACTAACTGAAATGATAATAACTGAAATGAAACATCAATATGCACGTAATAATCTTATTTTATTCTGAAATTATTTTATGTACATTGCACAACAAAAGCAAATAAGGAGTTTTGTTCATGTCATTAGTAACCAAGCTTCTCTGTGAAAGAGAAAAATACAAGAAAAAATACAATATAGCCTCATGATGAATTTCTCTTAAAAAAAAAATACTCTCCTCAGCTATCCACTGAAAGGACTAGAAATAATGACAACTCTAAACAATGAACATTTCTGGTTTCCAGGTTATAGTTTCTAAATAGCAATTCCTAGTAAACTAGGAAAGGAAACAACTCTTTGAAGATGGCCGATTCCAGAACTGAGCCAGAAAATGTACACAATGAGCCTGGAATATCTTACATGAGAAAGAAATATATCAAACAGGAATAATTACATGTGAAAAGGACTCTACAGCCAAGGAATATCTTGATTATCAAAAGCAATAATGATTTACTGGATTGAAACATATACATATATAAAATAGAAGCTCATAAGATAATAATAACAAAACATCTCTTTTGGAGATTACCAGATTAATTCACTACATGAAACATATACATATATAAAATAGAAGCTCATAAGATAATAATAACAAAACATCTCTTTTGGAGATTACCAGATTAATTCACTACACTCAGAATTTATAAACAGTTAAGCATTTATTCTGCCATTCCTAAAAAAAACTTTTTCAGGGTTTCCATTATTAAAAAATTCCAGTCAAAGACAAAAAGAATGGCAGAACTAGAATCACCATTTCACAACTCCTGGTGAAACAGTGAATCAATGCAACCCAGGACAAATAACCCAATTTTTTCAATAAATCGATGGCATGGAAATAAATTAAGAACTGTTTTAGAAAAAAGACATAAAAGACATAATGACTGAATGAAATGCATGTGACTTGATCAACTATTAAAAAAAAAAAAGACATCTTAAGAAAAAGAAAACTTCTATTTAGATCACATATTAGATAATTTTAAGGGATTATAGCTAACACTTTAGATATGATTAAAGCCACAATGGTTTACAAGGAGGCAATTCAAACAGAAGCAAAAAAACAAAAAAACAAAAAAACAAAAAAACAAAAAACAAAAAAAACCCAGAGGTCCTTATTAGTTAGAGATGCATACTAAATTTAGTCACTAAATTATTCAGATAAATTGACATTATGCTTAAAATATGCTTTATAATTCTCCAGAAAAAAAAAAAAATTCAGCAGTAAAGAAGAGGAAACTGGATGACAGTAGTGGAATAGATGGAAAATACTGACAGAATGTTCATAAAAGCTAAAGTTTAGTGTTGGGGATATGGAAGTTCCTTAGACAATTTCTTAAATGCAATTTAAAGTATCCACAAAAGAAAGCCCACTCATGAATGTGTGCGAATACACACACACATGCACACACACAGTTCCTCAGTTTGACTTCCTAGAGTTCCTGCCACAAGACTTCCAAAGAAAACAGAAAGATGGGGCGCCTGAGTGACTCAGTCATTAAGTGTCTGCCTTGAGCTCAGGTCATAATCCTGGAGTTCCAGAATCAAACCCCCGCATCCTGCTCCCTGCTCAGTGGGAAGCCTGCTTCTCCCTCTCTCACTCCCCCTGCTTGTGTTCCTTCTCTCCCTGTGCTTCTCTCTGTCAAATAAATCAATAAAATCTTAAAAAAAAAAAAAAAGATACTGAATTTAAATTCGTTGAATAAAGCCTAAGAAGGGCCAAGATTATTAAGAGCCTATCAAGTAAGTAATAAAACAATAAAATTACTGAGAAAAGAAAAACAAAACAACTAGCTGGACTTTTTGCCAAAGACAAAACATAGTTCCTCTCCTCATGGATTTTATAGTTCTTTAGCAGAGACAAATGCAAAAGCACTTATATAATGATGGGACCTATGAGCCAACTTCATAGAAAGACTAAAGCATGAAAAATAAAGGAGATTCTGTCTAGCCAAAAGGCAAGATTAGATAGCTTCCAGACCCCAGAGAAAGGAAGAAACTTGTCTGAAGACCCTGGAAATCAAAGAGTGGAAGGTGACAGGAGAAAAAAAGGGGGTAGAGAGGGGAGCTTTGAGAAACAAGGAGAAGCTGTATGTTATGCAAAGGAACATGCCTACACATGCAGGCAAAGGGAGAATATTTTAAATAGAATTACTGCATCTGTTTTTCATTTTTAAAGGACCACCCTAAGAATAAGTCAGCATGAGGATAAATTACAGGTTGAACTGGAAAAAAAAGAAGTTAGGATCTCACTGAAGTAATCTAGACAAATGACAGTCTGAGCTAAGATGGTCTTAATAGGAATTTTAAAAAGTAAACAAGATGTGGTTATTAGGGAGGCAAAAATCTATACATGGTGATTAATTGCAGATATAAAAGAAAAGTCAACACTGACTTCCAGGTTCTTAGCTCATTCAACTATGTGGATGATGGTGCCATATACTGAGGTAAGAAAACAGGAAATGGAATTGTAGGGGAAAAAAACATTATATTCAGTTCTAGAAGTGGTAAGACTGAGATGCCCATAAGTGTTCCAGATGTCCATTATCTGGTAGAAATCTGAGTACAGATTTGACAGTCAAGTGAGCCAACATAGGTCAGAACTGTCAGTTACTATGTTAGTAACAACAAAATTTACAGTACTGGCTGGGATCAATCTGGATGGCAGGGGGCAGAGGAAAAGAAGTCCACAAAGTCTCCTTTATGACTCCTTTGAGACCAGAGAAACTGATAGAGAACCAGAAGTAGAACCACAGACAAAGGAGAGAGTGACAAGGAAGAGTGACTCAACTGTGCCAAATGCTGCAAGGTGGTAAATTAGGATAAAGAAAGGAGGAGGTTCCACTGGATTAGGAAATTATGTATTTACTGGTGACTTTTGGCAGAACAGAAGTTTGGTAGTTGAGCAAGATACCAGACTAAAATAGTTTCCAGAGCTGACAGAAGAAAAAGAAATAGAGACTTCAAGAAAAGGATTCCTGAGGGGGAAAAAAAAAAAAAAAAAAAAAAAATTGGTAGGGGGCAGGGAAGTAGGGACCAAATAAAAAAAAACAAAACAAAGCAAAAAAACAGGATGGTAGCTAAAAGAAGACACAACAGGTCAAGAGAGTTGTTTGTTTTTAATAGAAGAGTTTAAACATGTTTAAATGATCGGAAGCAGCAATTCTTCCACATGGTTAAAATGCAATAACATGGGGCACCTGGGTGGCTCAGTATTGGGCATCTGCCTTCGGCTCGGGTCATGATCCCGGAGTCCCAGGATCGAGCCCGACATCGGGCTCCCTGCTTGGTGGAGGGGCCTGCTTCTCCCTTTTTCACTCCCACTGCCTCTGTTCCCTCTCTAGCTGTGTTTCTCTTTTTCAAATAAATAGATAAAATCTTCAAAAAAATGCAATAACACCAGGAGAGGTAGAACAACAAAACTATCTGCGATTAACTAATTTAAGACTAAAAGACAAATCCTTCCCTAAGTAAAAAGATAATCTTTGAATATGCACCATAACTATCCATGAAAACTTGAGAACATCCAAGCCATTGTTCTAGATTAAATAAGGCACTAATTTATATTTGTTTCTGATTTCAACAAAGGCATTAATTTTAGATATATTTTCAAAGACCATTCACTGGACATCTACTATGTGCTAAATGCTAAGGATGACTAAGATATCCTATTTGCTCTCAGGTGCTCACAGTGTAGCAGGGAAGACAGACACATAAATGGCTAATTATAAAACTATTTAAGATACAAGTAAGCACAAGGTAAAATAGAACATTTCAAGGAAAAGAGGATATAAATTAAAAATTGCATTAGAAGTTCCTCTCTTTATATTTCATTCATAAAATTATCAAAAACATTTAGAGTAGAGAAAGTTAAAAAAAAATTAAAAGGTTTGGGATTAATAAGAATTAAAAATATTCAAATGAGCAAAACCATAGAAAAAAAAATACACAGATCAAAGTGACCAGAAAATAAGAATGATTAAATAGAATTTCAGTGTTAATTAAATAATTCTTTATGAATGCATATACATTATTTGTGTGTTTGATTCATAATTAAATAAATCTTTATGAATGCATAAAAACATATTTTATGTGTTTCTTTCATAAACTTACCCAAAGATGAGGAACTAAGTATCTCTAAATGATTAAAACAAGTTACCCATTTGGGAGTATGAATATGAAAGAAGTCTCAAACAAATATATATATATATATATATATACTGCCCTCATGGGGCAGTAATATGTAGTTCATTAAAATACAAGCAGAAAATACACTGGACTCCTTGGATATAGTTTAATCCTAATTATCCTAACCAATGAAGAAGCAACACTGGCATGACTAATAACATAACCCATCTAAAAATCATTCATGTACATATATCTATTTATGCCAAGTTTCTTTCCTGATTAGGAAAAATTAACTTTGTATTTCAAGAGGTGTTATAACTTTTAAGTAACCTGGATCAAAAATTCCATGCACAGATAAGCAGAGCTGATATTCCATGGGTAAATAAATCAGATCAGCCTTTAAACACCATTAAATAATGTTCCTCTTTTCTATCAAACTGGTTTCAAGTATCATTCCTAAAAGGTAAACATTAAAAGAAAATGACTTACAATTATACATGTTGGGACTTCACGAAGAGAATATTCTGCTTTATTAGGAAGATCCTGATTGCCCAGCAGCTCATAAACAGCAGGATAAGGTAACAAGTTCACCAGTCCTAGAAAAGACTAGGCAGGGAAGAAAGAAAAAACACTGTCATTTTAATGGTGCATTTTTTTCAACTACCTCCATGATACAGTTTTATAGAAGTATGACTATGAGAGCTAATTTTTAAAATAAGCCTAATTAATCCACATTAAATGTGAAATATATACACGTTAAGTACCAAATAGCTAACATCAACAATCATCTATGTGCTGACAATGCATAACAATTGTAACAGAATATACAGGAGTTGGAAAATGTTCTAAAATGTCTTGTATCTCTTGAAAAGTTCTGTTTTGAGAAAAAAAAAATGAAATGATCACTCTTTCTCATTTATTTGCATTGTTATAACTGATGTATAAGAAATACAAGAAAGTAACACTGTGGAGCCTCTGAAGCAAGATAATAAATTCTAAATATCCTCACACTCAGGCAACAAGGCTTTCTTTACCTTTTAACTACATTCACTGGAAATCCAACTAACCTAAATTTATTTTATTTATTTTATTTTATTTATTTAATTTATTTAATTTTATTATTTATTTTATTTTATTTTATTTGACAAGAGAGAGACAGTGAAAGAGGGAACACAAGCAGGGAGCCCAGGAACCTGCAATCATGACCTGAGTCAAATCCGACACTTAATGAAGAATCCACCCAGGTGCCCCTGTAGTTAATTTTAAAAAGCCCTGGGTTTCCCTATCAAAACCAGCTCACTTTCTGGTGTAATCTTAAATTAATCTCTCTATGAAGTTTTTAAGCTCTTACTCTCATTTCATGTTACTAAAAACAATCTGAATATTTTTCTCAGGCACAGTTCATTCTTTGGATCCCCATCACAAGAAGCCTAACTCCTCAACATGACTTTCAAGGCACTTTACTAATTGACACCTTTCTTCTCAACACAGTGTCAAAAGCCTTGTTTTCCATTATTCCTCAGCAGGAAGTCACTACTTCAGTCAATTGAATCTGCCTATGGTCTCCTTCAAATAAATGACTGCAGCATATGCAAACCTTTTTAACCTAACAACATATTCCTCTTGCCCTCCCACTTACTCATTATCCTACTTCATAAGCTTGCCACATTTTTTTTCTAGAATGCTTGCTAATAAACTCTATTCACCTCTAGAAACCCTGTATCCTGCCAATACCTGTATGTTTCATTTATATTGTATAAGTTGTATTTATTTGTACCTATTAAGTTTTCAACCTGTCATTTTAAAAAGTTTTTCACTGGATTCAGAAACTTTGAGAATCAAATTAAGAATTTCCACTATAATCAGAACACAGGGGCGCCTGGGTGGCTCAGTTGGTTGAGCGACTGCCTTCGGCTCAGGTAATGATCCTGGAGACCAAGTCCCACATCAGGCTCCCTGCTCGGCGGGAGGCCTGCTTCTTCCTCTCTCACTCCCCCTGCTTGTGTTCCCTCTCTTTGCTGTGTTTCTCTCTGTCAAATAAACAAAATCTTAAAAAAAAAAAAAAAAAAAAGAACACAGGAAAATTTAAAAGAACAGTTAATCCAACCTCTCATATAATAGGTGAAAAAACTTAAAGACCAGAGAAGTTAAAGCAACTCAGCCAACAGCACCCAATCAGAAAGTTGGTAGCAGAACTAATTAACATTTTCTTATTTTCAGGCTAGGTTACTCATTACAGATACCAGAATAATCTTCAGACACTATTTAATAATATACCCGTGCTACACAGTCCTTGTTTGAGGACTTGGAAGGTACAGTCCATTTTACCCCCACCTCCACCCTTATTATGCCAAACACGATATTCCTTAATAACAGTGGTTATAGTGAGTATATTTAACACGGTGGGTTTTAACAAATATTGCTGTAGAATGAAAAACGAACTCTTTAAAAGCTTCCTTTTTTCCTATGAATATTTCATAAAATGAAGGAATTTCTAACTACTTCTAAGGAAATAATCTAACTGATTTAAACCTAGTATCATTTGGAAAGCAATAAAGTTATCATAAAGTAGAATAACTACATTTAAGAACCTAGTTCCCATTTACTGAATGCTTATCCAAAGAACACTATGCAAGAAGTGTTCACTATAAAGAAAACAAAACAAAAAATGGTATCAAGGAAGGATGTTTAAGGAATGTGTCAATTAATTATACATAAAACGAATTGCAGGGAAACTACAGAGTTCATGGCCACCTATGAAACCATGTAGGAAAAATTCAGTAATCCTCACGGTGTTGACTACAAAGATGATTAAGACAGATTTCATATTTGTATTACTCACCTAGTTTATGAAAAAATAAGTTAAAAATAAACAGAAAGTACTTTATAATTTAAACATGTAAATATTTTATAAATGTTAATATTAACCAGTATTTAGTCATAAATGAGTCTTATTTAAAATATCCTTCCCATCTACTGTAGCCATGACAGATTACAAGAAATTTTTAATAAATCTTCATCTTAACATCTAACACTGTCCATAAAGGTGTATTTTCTTTACAAATCACATATCAATACTATACTGAGAGTTTTTGTATTATTTGCACATGAGGAATTCCATAGGTAAACATGAAACTTCCTCCTTTCATCTAAGAAATAAAACCATTTAGACCACATAGAATTGTGATACTTTCTGATATGGTACTCTAAACTAAGAGAATATAAGGTAAAAATAATTCCGGAATTATATTTGAACAACCAAAACAATTTTTTTAAATATTTAATTTATTTATTTATTTGACAGAGAGAAACACAGCTAGAGAGGGAACACAAGCAGGGGGAGTGAGAGAGGGAGAAGCAGGCTTCCCACCGAGCAGGGAGCCTGATGAGGGGCTCCCAGGATTCTGGGATCAAGACCTGAGCCAAAGGGAGATGCTTAACAACTGAGCCACCCAGGCGCCCTCAAACTAAACAATTTTAAAGGAACTTTGGAAAATGTCAGCAGCTTGTTTCCAGAAGAAAAATGCATTTTTCATACAATAAGCATTTTTTTTAAAAAAACATTAGCATACTGAAAAATTGTGATGTGTTAATAAACACTTGTGGAATTCAAGAAAATATTTATAATATAATCATGAGTTCCCATGAAAACATAAGATGTAGCTAATATCAAGCACTATCTTAAAATTTATATTAGCATAAAACATTTTACTTCCATGTCTTAAAGAAAATAAGGTTTTATAAATAGTAAGGAAACTAAAGTTCAAATATTTGATATATTTTGAAACTAAAGCATTTTAAAATTATCCAAGATCAAACACTTTTTTATGAAATGAAACTCCTTCAGGTTGATAATGATCACCCATTTGCTTATTAATTCAATGTATTTTAGCACCAGCTGCTTATCGGCAATTATGCCAGATGCTAAGAATAAAAATAAGAATGAAAAAGGCATGGTCCCTGACCTCAAGGACTCTCACAGTAACAGAGGACAAATACACTATTAGATACTTTAAAATGGTTCTCCAGGGGTGCCTGGGTGGCTCAGTTGGTTAAACATCTGCCTTCAGCCCTGGTCTCAATTCCAAGGTCCTGAGATCAAGGCCGTGCATCAGGCTCCATGCTCAGCAGGGAGCCTGCTTCTCCCTCTCCTCTGCCTGCATCTCTGCCTACTTGTGCTCTGTCAAATAAATAAATAATCTAAAAAAATTTTTTTTAAATAAGTAAAATGGTTCTCTAAAGAACTTGATGGTACCATACTATGAAGAGGGGAGGAAAGATATTGGGGGGATCACACTACAGCAAAGCAAGGGGAGATGAGAGCTGTGACTGCAAAGTAGCAGGCAGGTAGGCAAGATGAGATATCTGTACTATGTTAATGAACACTACCTTTATCCTCTAGGGAAAAAACGTTTTTCCAGAAAGTAATGGGAATTTCATTTTACCTTATCGATAGAAAGCTATGAAGGAAAACAGTTATGAGGGTAGACAATACTGAGAGAAAAGAAATTAAGATTTAGGGTTCTAAGAATGAGCTATCAATTATACTTACTACACCAAAAATTCATATTTAAGTGTCTAATTCAGAAATCAGAAAGTGATTTTAAAGGCAAATTTGAAATAAGAGAACCAAACCATTTTAAATAGTTTTTACCATCTTTCTAATCTGTATGTCATTTTTTTGTCTTATCTCACTAAGATCTAATACAATGTTAATTTGGTAAGAGTGAATATTTAGGTCCAATATTTCACCATTAAATATGAGATTTGTGTTTTTGATAGTATTTATCAGACTGAAAGAAATCTGCTGAGGTTTTGTCAAAAATGGCCATTAAATTTTGTCAAATGATATGTCCATGTCTACTGAAATCATCATATGAGTATTCTTTATTCTGTTAATATAGTGAATTATAGTCCCATTTTAGAATGAGAAATCAACTTTCTGCTGGTTGGGATAAAATCAATTGATCATAAAAAATTATGGATTCTTTTATATAGTACTATATACAATTTATAATATTTTGTTAAATACTTAAATCTATACTCAGATTTGTTTTTGTGTGTGACAGTTTTGTCTCATCCACAATAATATTATGCTGGCCTCCTCACATAAATTAGAAATTGATTCTTCAACCTCTGTTTTGTGAAAAAACTTGTGTGAGATTGGTGTTCTTTCTCCAGTAACAGTTTCATAGAATTCACCAATGAAACCATGTGGCTCTCTATGGAAAGTTTTATAATAATTCAATTTCTTAAACAGAAACATAACTATTCAGATTTTCTATTTTATACTAGATCAGTTTTGGTGAGGATATTTAAGAAGTTAGTCAATTTTATCTTAGTTGTTTAATGTATAGCATAAAGCTTATTATAATATTCCTTTATTATCCCTTAATACCTATAGGGTCTTCAATGAAACTTTTCTTCATTCTTGATTAACTTTGAGTCCCTCATTTTCTTGATGAATCTAGCCAGGAGCTTATTATTTTTCATAATCATTTGCAAGTACCGACCTTTGGTTTTGTTATCTTTGTCTTTTTTCTGTTTCACTGATTTCTGCTCTAATGTTTATTATTTTGTTTATTTCCATGTTCTCTGGGTATAATCTGTTCTTTTTCTAGTTTCTTAGTGTGAAAACTCATTAATTTTAGATATTTCTAATATAAATATTGGTTAAATAATTTCCTCCTAGCACCACTTCAGGTACATTTGCAAATTTTCTATTTTTATTTTCTGCTTTAAAGTATTTCCTCATTTCCCTTATGGCTTCTTTGAGCTGTGTGTAATTTAGAGGTGTATTTCCAAATATTTCAGCTTTTACAGTTTCTAGCTTGTGATACTTAAATTCATTGTGGTCTCTGAACATACTTTGTATTATTCTAATCATTTTAAATTTACACAGACTTATCACTCCTGCCCAGCAAGACTCTTGGTAAGCATGCTAAGGGCTCTTGAAAAGAATATGTGTTCTACAGTCACTGAATATAGTATTCTATAAAGATTAGATCAAGTGATAACTAGCAATATTCATATCCTGTGTCTGTTACATTAATTGCTAAAAGAGAAATGTTAAAATCTTCAGCTGTTACTATAGATTTGCCTATTTCTTCCTTATTTTAATGCTTCATATATTTCAAATCTCATCTAGGATTATAACTAATTTATGGTTATGTCTTTCTAATATATTGACCAGATTATGTTCAAATGTTTCTTAATCTAACATTACTTCATTTTCTATGTCTCTGACATTAAATATGGCTACTGCTGTCTTCTAATGTATATTTTTTCCTCTCTTTTTCTATTCATTGACTTTCAACCTATCAGTATCTTTTTCTTTAAAGTGGAGATAGCATATATTTGGGTCATTTTCTGAAAATCTTTAGTTTTTTACATGTAATGCAATTATTGGTTAGGGCTACTATTTTCCTATTTGTTTTCTTTTTTCCCATCCCTTTCTGCCCCTCTCTGTGTTTGGGGGTTATTTTTAAAATTTCATTTTAGCTATATCTTTTGCATTTATTTAGTGGTTTTTCCAGGTCAGTGGTCCAAACGACCTCTCTGTGGTGTTGGAGATATTATATTATTTGAACTATGCAACAATCACTAGCTATGTGGCTACTGAACACTTACGATAGGATTAAATGTACTTAAGGGACTGCATTTTTAACTTTGCTTTTAAGTAGGTTTATATAGCCATGTGGTATCTATCATACCAGCCATGTGGTGTCTATCATATTCCAAAGTACAGCTAATAGAGAGGTAAGAGGAAGGTGGACTGGAAATAAATTTAGTGTACCTCATTATATACTAAGGCCACATTATTGTTTCTTATAATTTAAAAGACAGCAAAATTAAATCCCAAAACTAAAATTAAATCCCAATTCTCTAGGGAATAATATTTAGAATTATAAGCTGGGTGCAAAGAAGAATGGTTGCTATGAGTTATTTCTAGATAATTTAGTTGGTAGTTTAGAGGAGTAGTATTTTTTTAACAGACATTAACCATTAGTTTATATTGACATTTCTAATTCAAAGTCAAATTAATTAAATAAAATCCCCAACCTTATACTAGAAATATTTTTTAGGGATTAAAATTAATGTTGTTCCACTTCCATGTAAAATTTAAGAATCTTGAAACCACATAGATTTGTATACCATTAAAACCATTTGATTACCCTGTGTGGTAGGGCTGTCATTATATTACCTCTAAGTATAAAATAAATCCCACTATATGTCAGTCATAGTTTTCTTTTAAAGAGTCCTATGAATTAAAAGAAAAACATTTTTTTAATGCTTTTATTATTTGAGAGAGTACATGCACGAGCACACGTGAGCAAGGGAGAGGCAAAGGGAGAGAGGAAGAGAGAGATCCCAAGACACCACACTGCGTGGGAGGCTGACAGAAGGCTCAGATTTCCACATCCCCAAGATCATAACATGAGCCTAAATCAAGGCAGCCTCTTAACGGACTGAGCCACTTAGGCGCCCCAACAGGCTTTTTATACTCACTTGCCTACTTGCAATTTCTTTTCAATCTGAAAATCCAAATATCCATCAGGAATTACTGTCCTTTATCCTGAAGAAATTCCTTTAGTGTTAAATAAAATGCAGGTCTGCTGGAAAATATTTTCTTAGCCTTTGAAGTTTATTTTACTTTTATCCTTGAATATCTTTGCTGGATACAGAATTCTACGTTGACTGGGCTTCCCCCTTTCAGCACATTAAAGATATTCTATTATCTTCTGGCCTCCACAGTTTTTAATGAGACAGCAGCACACTTTTCTGTCATTCCCCTGTGTGTATTATTTTCTACAGCTTCTTTCAAGATTTTCTCTTTACCTTTAGCTTTCATAAGTTTGTATGTCTATAATGAGCCTTACTGTGCTTTCCTTTGCATTTTCATTCTTTGCCCATTCTTCCTTGGGATTCACTAAGTTTCTTGATCTATAAGTTTATATTTTTTCAAGATATTTGAAAATTCAGCTTTTCTTCAATATCTTTCTGTCCCATTCTCTTTCTCTTCGATATACCAATCAAACACATTAAATCTTTTGATAAGGTCTCACAAATCACGGAAGCATTCCTCAGTTTTTCTAATCTTCAAATTATATAATTTCTATTGATCTATCTCAAGTTCATGGACTAGTTCTTCTGTCATACTTAAATATTCTATTAAGCCTATCTAGAAAATTATTTCAGAAATGGTGTTTAGAATTTCTATCTGGTTCTTTCATATAGTTTCTATTTCTCTACTACAAATTCCACTTTGTTATTCATTACAAGCATATTTTCCTTTGCATACTACTTATAACAATAACTTCAAAATTCTTAGATAATTCCAATTCAATCTCCATTAGTTGCCTTTTTCTGGGTTTGAATCACACTTCTCTTATCTTCATATATCCAGTAATTATGGACTATATCCAATGTACTGTGAAAGATATATTCCCCAATTCTGATTTTAATTTAACAGTTAACATGGCAAATTCAACCTCTAAACTCTGACCTCTGTGGTAAGATATCTGTTAAGTCCACGTTTCAGGGGATGTCTTATATTTAGATAGTATACACACAAAGTTTAAGTGCCCCCTATGTACTTCTCTCCCTTCCAGACATCCTTCCATGTTGGAGCTGCTATGTAGCTGTAAAACTTCTCTTTTGATTTTTCAAACTTGTTAGAGTATGGATATCTGTCTGTGGAGCAACAGCTGGTACTTGCCCTGAGGCAAAAGTCTGTTAAATCCAGAATCTCAAGCAGTTCCAATCTTTTCATCTGCACAATGACTCCCCTCCTTTTTTTTTGGGGGGGGGGGTTCTTTTTAGCCATTCCGCTTGATTTTTTTAAGTCATTTTTCCAGAGTTTGTGTTTTCTACTGGAAGGAAGTAGCCTACCATTACAGAATACAGAACTTCATTTTTTAAATAATTTTATGACATTCTTTGAAACTTTCCCAGGCTTCCATAAAGTCAAAGTCAGGAATTCTCTAGTCATTTAATGTTGGTGAAATTTGGGAAACATGTCAAATACATAGAAGCCACTGAATTATAATAGAACATTGTACAGGTGCTTTAGAATTTCTCTTTTTTTGAGAATTTTCTATTAGATTTAAACCCAAGAGAAAAAAGCTTCCTTTTTTTTTTTTTTTTTTGCTTTGTTTGATTGGTTTTTGTTTTTGTTTTAGGGTTTTGGTGGTGGGAGGGAGGCTGTTTTTTCATAGCACATCTTTATTCTAATGTATTACCCTTTATTAAGAGAAAAATTACAGTAAAAATAGTGTGAAAGGAAAGCATTCTTACAAAATACAATTTCCATTGAACTAGACTGGTAGTTCTCGTCATTTATTTTGAAAACAAAAAAATTAGAAATGAAACAATGGAGAGAAGAGAAAGTTAGGAAAAGCTGCTGGTTGCAAGTGAATATATATAAAGTTTGGATGAAGTAATTTCTGAGATACCCAGATCATTCCCTACCTTTTGACAGCTCCGGTCAATAGGATCCACTGGAGTAGATCTGGGATGGGTTACTCTAACATCATCTCTTCCACATTCCAGATTGGCCCATAATTCAGTTATAAGTGTATTAATAAATCCTAAGAAGAATCATTTTACATAAGATTTACAGTATAATATTTCTTGGGATTATGGAAAAGACGTAATTATCCCTCTGACAAGACTGGTCCACAGTGACAAAAGACACATACTTATATCTTGTGTAAAACATAACCTCTAACCTTGGTAAAAATTATATCTCCTGCTGTTCACTACATTTTCATGATACCTCACTGTCATAAAACTGCATAATGACTAAATTCTGAGACACTATCTCCCTGGAGAACTGAATTTTGAGTCTTAGTATTTATTCCTTAGCCAATAACTTCTGAGCATGTTTTTCTGAGAAATAAGATTTACACTTTACTCTGCAAATGGGCCAACAATGAAAGGCAGTTGAAAGGTAGTACGTATATGCCTATGTGTGTACATGCGGGTGGTATCAGGAGGCAGGGTAGGCACTTAGAGAGTGTGTGTTCCTTATTCTAATGTAACTTTTTTGGTAATTCCTATGCTTAAAACAATTCATTTCACACAACTTTTGGCTCAGTAGAGCTTAAATTCTCATGAGTCAGATACCATATATCTAAAATGAAAGTGATTATTAAGGTTGATTTTTAAATTCTTCTATGAAGAATCAAATTATGTAAAAAGTATAAGACAGAACATCTTATCATAAAATCAGTAAATTCATAATAACATTAGAGCATAAAGACTCCTGTGGTGTAAGAGAAAAAATATGGGCTCTTAAATTAAGAATATCAGGGTTGAAATTATAAATGTGCCAGCTTAGTAGTTATATGTCGTTATACAAATCCCATGACTTCTTAAACCATCAGTTCCCCCTTTTGAAAACTGAAATAGTGCTATATTTGAGGGTTGCCATGAAGTATAAATGGGATGATATACGTAGAGTTACTAATATACCACCCTAAGACATCATAGGAACTCAGGCAGTGTTAGTCCATGGTCTTGTAAAATAACTGTTCTTAACCCTCTGATGAGAAGCTTGGTACCATGAGGCTTAGAAGCTTAATGACTTGGCCAACAGGGAAATATGAGATAAATCTAGTCTCCAAATGCTTCCATTAATGTACCTCTAGTATGGCAATATATTATATTTTATACTGAGTAGCAGAAAAAATAAGTTGTTCAGTTTAGGACAACTTCTACCAAGAAACATGTTTCATAATACAAGTACTCCAAATTAACTTAGCCAAAAAGTTTTTAAGATATATTATAGTAAAATATTTTCATTTAAAGAGAGACTCAGTTGTGGTCAGAGATGATCAGTTATAATTCATCAACGTTAAACTTTGAAAAGCATTAACCATAGCATCTCTATTAAAGGTATATCTCATCTCTGGTTACGGGTTCAGATAATCTTAAATACATTAAGTTAGCGATGTTTAAACTTCTTAAAAAATCAATCCATATAAAGAAGATATGGTCCATATATACAAGGGAATATTACACCTCCATCAGAAAGGATGAATACCAAACTTTTCTATCAACATGGATGGGACTGAAGGAGATTATGCTAGTGAAATAAGCCAAGCAGAGAAAGTCAAGTATCATATGGTTTCACTTACTTGTGGAGCATAAGGAGTAACATGGAGGACAATGGGAGAAGGAAAGGAAATGTGAACTGGAGTAAATTAGAGAGGGAGATGAAGCATGAGAGATTTTGGACTCTGAGAAACAAACTGAGGGTTTTGGAAAGGAGGGGATGGGTGAGCCTGGTGGTGGGTATTGAGGGCATGAACTGCATGGAGCACTGGCTGTGGGGCATAAACAATGAATCTTGGAACACTGAGAAAATAAAATAAATTAGAACTAAAAAAAAGAAAAATCCAATCCATCGTAGGTAATACCTGCTGACTACAAAAACAGTAGTGAAATTGAGTGGTGAGAGGAAAGCTTTCAAGAAGCAAAAGGTGAAGAAGGGAAATAAGGAAATGGGATGTATGTATGTATGTTAACTATTATGGTTGTAAATTTTGAAGCATACAGGCCACTAAAACGGAGTATTAAGAAACCCTGTAAGATTCAAAGAAAAGAGAGAGAGAGAGAGAGAGAGAGAGAGAGAGAGAGAAAGAAAGATCGATCCTGTAAGAATCAGCTGTGCTGAGAGGGCAGTATCTTTTGATTTATAAGATGAAGACAACTTCCTAAAGCATCAAGTATTTTTCAGTTTAATTCATTATGTTCTCTGTTCTCTAAAAGGGAACAAGGCTGTGTGTATATATCTTTCAAGAGAAAAAAAATTCCGTATTTCATGGTAGAGAAAAAATAAAGGAAACCCAGTAACTTTCCCTTAAGGGAAAGTAACTTGGGAAAAAGAACATTAGAGTAAATATCCTGAGAGCTGATCATACCAGTTAAATTTTCTATTGGCTTGTTCATTTTATTTAAAATAATCAGAATTCTAATTAAAAGGAAAAACTTACCTGAACTTTGTAATGCTATTGCACCTGCTGCTGTTGATGCCACTTGTGTTACCAAAACCCCATAGCCAAACTTTTTATGCCTGCTGATCTAATAACATAAGAACAATGAAAAGCAGGAAAACATAAATTTCTAATATTTTATTTATATGTTACATGCAGAGTTACTGATTCTTCTTATTAGAATACTAGACATTCTCTCAGGTAAAGATAATGGGCAGCAAAACAATCAGACACCCTATCAATGAGTTAATATTTTTGACAATGTTATTTCAGATAAATGTTCTGGCCCCAGCCTTAAAATTAAGTAGATTTTTGCCTTGAACAAGTCACTTCTCTCTGTAGATCTCAGTTTCTTCATACATAAAATTAGTGACTTTGACCAGATGAGGATTAACATGCCTTCCAACTTTAAATTGCATTACTTAATTGAATTCCTTAGGTTAGTTCTTTAATAATAAATTTCTTCATTAATAAATCTGTATTGACTACCAGTTAAACTATACTTGTAAATAATCAAATACATTCTCAATGATAATTATTTTTAGATGAAATATTTTTACTTTTATATATATAAAGGTATATATACATATATATGTGTGTGTGTATATATATAAATATATATATATATATATATATATATATGTATCACACCACACACACACACACAAAGAATCCTTATCATTAACGCAGTTTCTAAAGAGTGGTGTAGAAGATCTTGGGTAACCTGTTATGTCACAAAGAAAGTATTATACATATATTCATGATGAAATACAAAAATATCACTCTTGGCAGAAAACAGAATATGGAAATAATAGACATTAAAAAAATACTCTTCCTCAGATCTTAGTTATGACCAGGTTGGCTAATAAAATGGTTGACTTCTAAACAAAGCTAATTAACTATTTACAATTTATATTTTTTGACATTTCATTAAAAGGATCTGTTTTAATCAAACCTTAAAAATATAAACTGTAAGTTCAGCTTTGAAGGCAAAAAAAAGTAGAAAGGAACTAAAGGACTATCGGAAAGAATTAGATTTCTTCAATTTTCTGCTATTCGTGTCTTTTAAGTTTGCTTTCCTTTTTTAATTTTATTACTCATATTTTCTACTTTCCTTAATTTACCATACATTAATTCCTAAATTACCATACATACACAGAGATACAGAAATATGAATTTTTTTCCTGCTTGTTCTCTTCTACAATAACTAAAAAAACACCTTACATATCAGTCATCCCCAATGACCCTGCTGATTTTGATACTAGCAGCTACAGGAGTCTCCCAAATTTGTATTACTGAAAAGGAAGAGGCAAAGAAAAACTTCAGAGAGGTTAGAGATGCTTTGCTAAAGTGAGACTTAGCTTTCAGGAACACTGTTAAAGACAAATGTGAGCTCTAGTCTTAACTGCTTTTAGTAACTAGGCTATGAGCATTCACAGATCATTTTACAAAATTAAGGACATGCCCTAGTGGTTTTCTTACAAGATACCAGAGAATCTAAATATCCAAAAAATGTCCTGAGTAGCATAAAATACCATTAAAGTATTGTATCATATTATAAGGTTGTGAGTTACTGAGATTCACCAGGGAATGGTATCTTCTATTATAATAGCCAGTGTGGTACAAAGGAAGACTAGCTTTTTTTTATATTTATAAATGTTAAAACAATGACATCTAGTCCTAGATATATTATCACAGTAGCAAAAGTTATGTATGCACAGTCTCAAGCATCTGATGAGAAAAAAAGTGTCTTTGAATCGTTTTAATATTTTCAAAAATGTAAAAAAAAAAAAAACCAAAATCGTTAACTAAGTACACGAGATTCAAATGTACCAGCAGAGAAATTCATATTAAAATGACAAACTCATTTATATAAAACTTAAAACTCCCAAGAAACTTAAATATTTACTACAATCTGAATGTTTGTGTCCCTTCAAAATTCATATGTTGAAATCCTAAACCCCAAAGATGATGTAGTAAGTGGGACCTTGATTAGATCATGAGGTGGCAAGTCCCCAAGAACGGAATTAGTACTCTTTCTAAAAAGATCCCACAGAGCTCCCTAGCCCTGATCCACGTGAGGAAACAATGAGACATCTATGACCAGAAGAGGGCCCTCCCCTGGCCAAACTGAAATCCTTATCACGGACTTCCAGCCTCCAGAACTGTGAGCAATAAATGTCTGTTGTTTATAAAACACACAATCTATGGTATTTTAACAGCCAAAATGGACTAAGACAATATTCAACAAGAAGTATCCACACCCCAGGATACTACACATATTAAACCCATTAGTGTGGAATGAAAGTTAATCAAGACAGACATCTTACATGCGTAGATGAGGAGAGCATGCCATAAATTGAGGTGTATCAATAACTTAAGTTCTCTATACTTGAGGTCCACTTGAATAAGAACAATAAAACCACATCTGCACATACAAACCTAATATCATAAACCCATGAACTAACTTCATATGTTTTATTTGTGAAGGGATGGTCATGGCCCTCCCTCATAAACTACTTAGTCTTCGAAGACAAAAATTCTGAGTTATTTGTGTTTTTACAGGATTAAGCAAAAGCAGGAAATCAGAACTGAAGAACAAACAGAATAGCATTTACAACCTGGTAACTTAGCAACATCAATATACAACAGCTGCCAGAAATAAAGAAGACACAATTTAAAAGCATACATATGATCCTAAAAAGCCAGGAAGTTCAGGGATTTTATACTATCCCACCAAAAAGCTGAATATACCTTACTGAACTTGTGAGAAAGGGATAATTTTTAGCCTTCTATTTTATTTAACAGTTTCAGTAAAATCCCTCTACAAACACTTTTTTTTTAATTTGAGGACTAAATTCCTATTAACATGTACATTTAAACTGAATGAGATTTCTCCCCCTCCTGAAATTCCATCCAGTTTTAGTGTAACCAGATGTTTATTGTATTTATAACACATCTGGATGGTTAACTATATTTTTCAATTCCATCTGGTTGTTTCCCATCCTGTAAACATATCCATAGATAACAACATCAAGTCTAATGCTTTCCTGAAAAAAATCAAGCTAAATATTACAATGCTATATGGCTTTTTAATTGAGGTTTAGTAACCTCTTCATGCAGAGAAGACAGAATGATGTTCTTAATGGCTTTTATAGCAACAAAAATTCTTTTTGCCTGCAGCATATGGTAATTCATACCTGTAATTTTTTTGCATACCGGTTGAACATAAATGTCACACATTGATTGATGGCACCTGTTCTTTGAAGAAAGAGTAGTCCTTTGGGAGTGGCAGCAAAATTTAGTAAATCATCTAACAAATTCTCTTTCCAAGCCATACTGAAAGAGGTAAGAGAAAGATATGCATTTCGTTATTACACTCAAGACTGAAAAGAAAATATTTCAGCTTGATACTGATACTAAAATTACAGAGTATATATTGATGGCTAAGTATTCAGTTTAAAAAATAAGAACAATAAAAAGTATGGTTCCTTTGAGAGTGAATTTTCATTATACTTTCTATTCCAATAATTTTCTTTCACTTTTATCAAATATTAACAACAGATGTCAGCATTTTTATTACATCTAGGTTCCCTCATCTCCACTTTAATTTCATCATCTTCTCCTACCACAACTGTGTTGGGCTTGAATCCGTAAGTCCCAACTCTCCATTATTTCTATATTTTCTTTTAATTACAGAGTATCTATCTTCCAACTTTCTAAGGCATATCAGGAACGGCATCTTTATGTTCATACGTTTTTAATTTTACTTTTGAAGCACGACATTTTTTTCCTCAAAACACTTTTAAAAGGAAGGCCAGTAACATTCTCCAGAGAAAAAGTCTGAAACATTCAGAAGACACAATTAACAGAAGAGTCAGAGAGGAAATATGGAAACGTAGGAGGAGATATGAGCACTTCATTTGGCAATACCAAAAGGAGAAAATGTACTACCAACTCAATAGTCCCAGTTGTCTGGAAAGAAAATTTGGATACAAAAATTGGTCAAAAACCATTATCTAGATGTATAGTGAAATTGTGAGTATGGAGATGTGTGCTATTTTCCCCCAAAGAAGGGTCAGAAGTCCGTTTTGAAAAGGACTGTACAGAAATTTCAAAGCCAGGACTTTTCTGATCAAAAAAAGAATGACTAGTACATATTTTAACACATATATCTCTATACCAACCACAAAGCAATGGCCAAAGATATAACCATGTTTAAATAACAAATTCCACCATGGACAGAGAACAGAAATACAAAGAAAAGGAACTCTACTTTTAAGGTAAATGCAGGCAATGGGGAAACCAAATTTATTCTTCCAGTAGGATATAAAGGACTAAAGGAATTACATATGAGACACAAGACTAGTGCTAGGCTCACGGCTTAAGACCTAGGACTGGGTAAGACTAATAAAAATAATATATATTTAACTTAATTAAAACAAAACTTATATATAAAAATATTACATATAGAGAAAACATGAGAGAGGGGAGGAGCAAGATGGCAGAGGAATAGGAGACCTAAATTTTGTCTGGTTCCAGGAATTCAGCCACACAGTTATCAAACCACTCTGAACATCTACAAACTCAACAACAGAAGACTGAAGAAAAGAATAGCAACAATTCCATGCACAGAAAAGTAACCACTTTATGGAAGGAAGGTAGGACGTGCAGAGAAGTAAATAAGAGGTGATATTTGGGAAGATAGACCATAGGGGGAGGGAGCCTCCATCAGACAGCTACTGGCAAGTGATAAAGCAGCTACAGAGCCGCAGAGCAAAAAATCAGAATTCTTAGAAGTCTGCTCCACTGAGAGATGTTGCTCTAGCATGTAAGCACGGAGTGGAACCCTCGCTGGGACAGTGTGGTCTCAGGACCCTTGGGGTCACAGAAAGACCGGGGTGCCTAAGTGTGGCAGAGCTCTCAAGTATCAGAGTGGGGAAGTGGTCTGCAAAGACAGAGCTGAGGAGTGGGCTCTCAGCAACAGGTTGCCATAAACCATGATCTGTGCAACACTTGAGCCACTACTCTTTGAGCAGGGACCTAACAAGCAGCAGATGCAGGGGACTCCCCTTCTTCCCCTAGGAGGACTGGCATGGAACAAACTGCAGGAATCTGCTGGGTTTGGAAACTCCAAACCAGGTCACATGCCAGAGACAGAAACACTTGGTCATAGGCCAGGTGAGCACAGAGTGCGACCAGAGACTTGGGAGACAGGAAGGATTGCGTTTCTCTGAGGGCTCACTGAGGAGTGGGGTACCAAGTTCTTGGCTCATCCAAGACCAGAGATTGGGAGGCCACCATTTTCATTCTCGTCCACCAAAGCTGAATGGAAAGCTTTCAGGGAACAAAAGCTACTGAGAACAAACCAAAGCAGATTACTCAGTCTGACCCCTAGCAAGGGTGGTGCAGTTCTGCCTGGCACAAAGACTTTTAGAATCAATGCAAGAGGCCCCTTTTCCCAGAATATCAGCAAAAACATTCAGCCAAGACGAAGTTTACCTACTGATGACAACTGCAAAACTCCAGCACTAGGGGAATACAGCACACAAAATTCGTGGCTTTTTTCCCATGATTCTTTAGTTTTTCAAAGTTAATTTCTTTTTAATTTTATATGTTTCTTTTTCTTTTATGAAATTTCTTACCTTTTTTCAACCAAACATCTTATTAATTCCTTTTTAAAATCTTTTTAAATTTTCATTATTGTAATCATATTCTATCCCTTCACTGTATTTAACCTTAATTTTTGTATATAATAAGTTTTTCTTTCTTTTAAGTTCTGGGATACAATTTATTCTAACAGATCAAAATATATGCTAAATCTTGGGTATGGCTTTGTTCTAGTCTCCTGCCTGATCACATTCTCTCCTTTTTTATTTTTTTTTCATTTTTTTCTGTCTTTTTAACTTATCAATTCCTTATCTGTAATCATTTTTAATTTTCATTTTACAGTAATAGTCCATCCCTTCATTGCATTTCCCTTATTTTAGTATATATTTAATTTTTTCTTTCCTTAAAATTTTAGGAGGCAGTTTTTCCTAACAGACCAAAATCCAGCTCAAATCTAGTGTGTGGCTCTGTTTTATTCACCAGCCTGATCATATTCTCTTTTCTCTTTTCCTTTATTTTTGCCTTGATTTTGGGTCTCTTCTGATTTGTTTAATGTATATTTTTCTAGGGTCATTGTTATCCTTTTTGCATTTTGTTCTCTCACTCATCTGTTCTTCCTGGACAAAATAACAAAACAGGAAAACACACCTCAAAAAAAAAGAACAACAGGTAGTACCAACTGGCAGGGTCCTAATCAATAGGACATTAATAAGATGTGAGAACTAGAATTCAGAATGGCATAAAGATATAAGCTGGGCTTAAAAAAAACTGTAAGAGATACTACAGAATCCATTTCCAGAGATATCAAAGAACTAAAATCTAACCAAGTTGATATCAAAAAAGATACTAATGATGTGCAATCAAAAATGGAGCCTCTAACTGCTAGGATAAAAGAGGAAGAAGAGAGAATTAGTGATAAGAAGATCAAATGATGGATAATACAGAAGCTAAGAAAAAGAGAACTGGATCCTGAGATGAAAATTCGAAAGATAACTGATACCATAAGACAAAACAGTATTAAAGTAATTGGGATCCCAGAAGAAGAAAAGAGAGAGGGGCAGAAGGAATACTGGAGCAAATTATAGCAGAGAACTTCCCTAATTTGGGAAGGAAATAGGCATCAAAATCCAGGAGGCACAAAGAACCCCCCTCAAAATCAGTAAAACTAGGTCAACACCGGTCATCTAATAATAAAATTTAGAAGTCTCACAGACAAAGTGAAAATCCTGAAAGATTTGGGACAAGACATCTACAACCTACAGTGGTAGAAACATTTGACTGACAGCACATCTAATCACACTGGCATGATATATTCAGAGCACATAAATGAGAAAAATATGCAGCCAAGAATACAATATCCAGCTAGGCTGTCATTCAAAATAGAACGACAGGAGGGGAAAAAAAAAAAAAAAAAAAAAAAAAAAAAAAAAAAAAAAAAAAAAAAAAAAAAAAAAAAAAAAAAAAAAAAAAAAAAACTTCCAGGACAAAAAATAAAAAACACTAAAAGAATTTGCAAACACCAAGGCAGCCCTACAGGAAATACTAAAAGGGGTCCTCGAAGCAAAGATAGAGAGCCTAAAAGGAACACAGACCAGAAAGGTAACAGTCACCTTACAGGAAATACAATGGCACTAAAATCATATTTTTCAATAGTTACCCTGAATGTACATGGGCTAAATGCTCAAATCAAACACAAAACATTGGATTAAAAGAAAAACGACCCATCAATATGCTATTGGCAAGAGATTCATTTTAGACACAAAGATACCTCAAAATTGAAAGTGAGGGGGTAGAAAACCATTTACCATGCAAATGGACATTAAAAAAAAAAAGTTTGGGTGGCAATCCTTATATCAAGAAAAATTAGATTTTAAACCAAAGGCTATAATAAAAGATGAGAAAGAACATTATATTATACTTAAAGGGTCTATCCAACAAGAAGATCTAACAATTTTAAATATCTATGCCCCTAACATGGGAAGAGCCAAATATATACACCAATTAATAAAATCAAAGAAACACATGAAAAATAATACAATAATAGTAGGGAACTTTAACACCGCTCCCCACTGAATGGACAGATCATATAAACAAAGGATCAATAAGGAAATAAGGCTTTAAATGACACACTGGACCAGAAGGGCTTCACAGATATATTCAGAATATTCCATCCCAAAGCAATAGAATACACATTCTTCTCTGGTGCGCATGGAACATTCTCCAGAACAGATCACATCCTGGGTCACAAATCAGATCTCAACTGGTACCAAAAGACTGGGATCATTTTCTGCATATTTTCAGACCACAATATTTTGAAACTAGAACTCCTGCATATTTTTAGACCACAATTCTTTGAAACTATAGCTCAATCACAAGAGAAAAGTTGGAAAGAACTCAAATACTTGGGGGACAAAGAGCATCCTACTAAAGGATGAATGGGTCAACCAGGAAATTAAAGAAGAATTTAAAAGATTCATGGAAACAAAGAAAAATGAAAAGACAACTGTCAAAACTCTTTGGGAAGCAGCAAAGGCAGTCCTAAGAGGAAAGTATATAGTAATACAAGTCTTTTTCAAGAAACAACAAAGGTCTCAAATACACAACCTTACCCTGCACCTAGAGGAGTTGGAGAAAGGACAACAAATAAAGCCTAAACCCAGCAGTAAAAGAAAAATAATAAAGATCATGATAGAAGTCAATAAAATAAAAACCAGAAGAACAACAGAACAGATCAACGAAAGTAGAAGCTGACTCACTGAAAGAATTAATAAGACTGATAAACACCTAGCCACACTTATCAAAAAGAAAACAGAAGGGACCCAAATTAAAAATCGTGAATGAAAGAGGTGAGATCACAGCCAACACCAAATAAGTAAGAACACATTATGAGCTATTATATGCCAGCAAATTAGATAATCTAGAAGAAATGGATGTATTCCTAGAGACCTGTAAACTACCAAAACTGAACCAGGAAGAAATAGAAAACCTGAACAGACCCATAACCAAGAAGGAGATTAAAGCAGTCATCAAACATCTCCCACAAAGGAGAGCCCAGGGCCAGATGACTTCCCAGTGGAATTCTACCAAACATTTAAAGAAGAAAACATATTCTCCTAAAACCGTTCAAAAAAACAGAAATGGAAGGAAAACTTCCAAACTCACTTAAAGACCTCGATCCAAAAGTCAGACAAAGACCCTATCAAAAAGGAGAATTACAGACCAACATCACTGATGAACATGGATGCAAAAATTCTCACCAAAATATTACCCAATAGGATCCAACAGTACATTAAACGGATTATTCACTATGACCAGTGGGATTTATTCCTGGGCTGCAGGGATGGCTCAACATCCACAAATCAATGCGATACAATACATTAATAAAAGAAAGAACAAGAACCATATCATCCTCTCAACAGATGCTGAAAAAGCATGACAAAGTACAGTATCCTTTCTTGATCAAAACTCTTTGCAGTGTAGGGATAAGAAGGTAAATACCTCAATACCATAGAAGCCATCTATGAAAAACCCACAGCAAATATCATTCTCAATGGGAAAGAACTGAGAGCTTTTCCCCTAAGGTCAGAACATGGTAGGGCTGTCCACTATCACCTGCTATGCAACACAGTACTATAAGTCATAGCCTCAGCACTCAAACCAGAACAAAAAGTAAATAAATAAAAGACATCCAAATCAGCAAAGAAGTCAATCTCTCACTCTATGCAAATGGTATGATACTTTATGTGGAAAATCCAAAAGACTCCATTCCAAAACTGCTAGAACTCATACAGGAATTCAGTAAAGTGTCAGGATATAAAATCAATGCACGATAAATACACAAAAATCAGTTGCATTACTATACACCAACATGAAGACAGAAGAAAGAGAACATAAGGAGTCAATTCCATTTACAATTGTGCTTAAAACCGTAAGATACTTAGGAATAAATCAAACCAAAGAGGCAAAGAATCTGTGCTCAAAAAACCATAGAATAGTTATGAAAAAAACTGAGGAAGACCCATAGAAATGGGAAAAGGTTCTATGCTCATAGATTGGAAGAACAAATATTGTGAAAATGTCTTACCTAGAGCAATCTACACATCTAAAGCAATCCCTATCAAAATATCACCAACTTTCTTCAAAGTAATGGAACAAATAATCCTAAAATATATCTCGAACCAAAAAAGACCCCAAATAGCCAGATGAATGTTGAAAAAGAAAACAAAGCTAATGGCAGCACAATTCCAGATTTCAAGCTCTATTACAAAGATGTAATTATCAAGACAGTGTGGTACTGACAAAAAAAAACAGACACACAGATCACTGGAACAGAATAGAGAGCCCAGAAATGGACCGTCAACTCTATGTTCGACTCATCTTCGACAAAGCAGGAAACAATATCCAGTGGAAAACAAACAGTGTATTCAACAAATGGTGTTGGGAAAATTGGACAGCCACATGTAGAAGAATAAAAGTAGACCATTTCCTTACACCATGCAGAAAAATAAACTCAAGGTGGATGAACCTGAACATAAGACAGGGATTCATCAAAATCCTTGAGAACACAGGCAGCAACCTCTTTGACCTCAGCTTCAACAACTTCTTCCTACAAACATTGTCAAAGGCAAGGGAAGCAAGGGCAAAAATGAACTATTGAGACTTCATTAAGATAAAAATCTTTTGCACAGCAAAGGAAACAATCAACAAAACCAAAAGACAACCAACAGAATAGGAGAATATATTTGCAAATGACATATCAGGTAAAGGTCTACTATCCAATATCTATAGAACTTATCAAAGTCAACACCAAAGAGCAAATAACCTAATCAAGAAATGGGCAGAGGACTGAACAGACATATCTGCAAAAAAGACATCCAAATGGCCAACAGACACATGAAAAAGTGTTCAATATCACTTGGCATTAGGGAAATACAAATCAAGACCTCAATAAGATACCACCTCACACCAGTCAGAATGGCTAAAATTAACAAGTCAGGAAATGAGAGGTATTGGCAAAGATGCAGAGAAAGGGAAAAAAAGGGACCCTTCCTACACTGTTAGTGGGAATGAAAGCTGGTGTGGCCACTCTAGAAAACAGTATGGATATTTCTCAAAAAGTTAAAAAAAGAGCTACCCTACAACCCAGTAATTACACTACTGGGTATTTACCCCAAAGATACAAAGGTAGTGATCCAAAGTGGCACATGCATCCAAAAGTTTACAGCAGCAATGTCCACAATAGCCAACTATGGAAACAGCCTAGATGTCCATCAATACATGAATGGATAAAGAAGATGTTGTACACATATACAATGGAATATTACACCTCCATCATAAAGGATGAATATCCAACTTTTGTAGTAACATGGACTGGACTGGAAGAGATTATGTTGAGTGAAATAAGTCAAGTAGAAAAAGTCAAGTATCACATGGTTTCACTTACTTGTGGTGCATAAGGGGTAGTATGGAGGACAGTAGGAGAAGGAAAGGAAATGGGAAGTAGGGTAATTCGGGGAGTGAAATGAAACATAAGAGACATTGGACTCAGAAATAAACTGAGGATCTTGGAGGGGAGGAGGTGGGAGGATGGGAGAGCCTGGTGGTGGGTACTGAGGGCACGCATTGGATGGAGTACTGGGTGTGGGGCATAAACAATGAATCATGGGACACTGAAAAATTAAATAATATATATTTTTTAAAAAGATGTGCTATATATATACACACACACATACATCCCATAGAATATTATGCAGCCATCAGAAAAATGAAATCATGCCATTTATAATGATGTAGATGAACTAGACAGTATTATGATAAAGTAAGTCAATCAGAGAGACAATACCAGATGATCTCACTGATATGAGGAATTTGAGAAACAAGACAGAGGCTCATAGGAGAAAGGAGGGAGAAAGAAACGAGATGAAACCAGAGAGGGAGACAAACCATAAGAGACTCTTAATCTCAGAAAACAAACTGAGGGCTGCTGGAGGGGAGGGGAGTGGAAGGTAGGGGTGGATGGGTGATGGACACTGGGGAGGTTATGTGCTTTGTGAGCACTGCGAATTGTGTATGACTGATAAATCACAGACCTATACCCCTGAAACAAGTAACATATTATACATTAATAAATTATAAAATTAATAAAAATAAAATATTATGTATAATGAAATGCTTATATATATAAAACCAGGCTCTAAAACTCGGGCTTTAACAAGCCATAAACCTAGGGTAACAGGAAGACAGATCCTCTTTGCTAGAAATGAGCAATAATCAATTTATTTTTTAGTTCTTCAGTTGTTATCTGTGAAATTTATATCATCACTGACAGGAGCCTCAAAATGACAATACAGTACTCACTTAAAACATGACCATAAAGAGAAAAACCATAAAACTGGACAGGAAGAAATGAACATAAAAGCATAAGTAGGGAGAAACAGTAAAGGAAGAATGAAAAAAGTAGGGAAGGAAACAAACAAAAAAGACTATCAAAAATGAACTCTCGAACTTTAAAGACTTCTAAAGCTAAGAGCTAGCAGAATCAATACTTATCAAATGAATCCATTCCAGCTGAAATAATTTTCAGAAATAATGTAACATAAATTTACAAAACTCAAAGAAAGTTTAAAAATTTTTCTATTAAAACTAAAGCAAAAATAAAATATAAAAAAAACTAAAGCAAAAATCAAAAAAAAAAAAAAAAAAAAAAAAAAAAAAAAAAAAAAAAAAAAAAAAAAAAAAAAAAAAAAAAAAAAAAAAAAAAAAAAAAAAAAAAAAAAAAAAAAAAAAAAAAAAAAAAAAAAAAAAAAAAAAAAAACTAAAGCAAAAATCAAAAGAAATAAAAACAGGTATTTTTTTTAAAAAAAGAACCACTGGAAATTTTGGAAATAAAAAAAAAAACATAGCCACTTAAACACTCACAAAGAATTATTGAATAGCAGATAATTAAGAAATAAATGTTTAACATAAGAGTTAAAGAGTTAAAAAGAGTTCTCCCACCTCCTCCCCTCCAAGATCCTCAGTTTATTTCTGAGTCCAATGTCTCTTATGTTTCATTTCACTCCCCGAATTACCCTACTTCCCATTTCCTTTCCTTCTCCTACTGTCCTCACTATACATCAAATACAGGCAGTAAAAGAAAATGAAACGATTAGTTAAAAAGATAGTAAGACCTTTCTAGATTTTTAAGTAAAGACACCAGTCCAAAAAAAACCCACACAAATTATAAACTATGAGAGAAGACAGACATGATCTATAAGAGGAAGGTGATTATATTAACAGATTTATTAGTGAATACTTATTCCAGAAGAAAATGGAGTAACAGCTTGAAATAATTACCTATCAAAACTTTTATACCCAGATAAACTATCAACTACCCTTAACAGTGAGAGCGAGGGGCGCCTGGATGGCTCAGTCAGTTAAGCATTGGACTCCTGATTTTAGCTTGGGTCATGATCTCAGAGTCATGAGATTAAGTCACGAGTCCAGTTCCAAGCTCAACAGGGTGTCATTTTGGGATCACTCCTTCCTTTTCCCTGTGTCCCCTTTCTGCCTCTCCCTCCTTCCCTCTCTCTCTCTATAAAATATTGAAAAAAAAAAATTCAGGGTGATACAGAGGGTGGGGGAGGGAATGGAAAGAACTGATACACTGAGGGGTGGGTTTGTGCGTTGGAGGGAAAATAATCATTTTCAGATAGAAAGAGAGTATCGGGGGTGCCTGGGTGTCTCAGTCATTAAGTGTCTGCCTTTGGCTCATGATCTCAGGGTCCGGGGATCAAGCCCCACACCAGGCTCTTTGCTCGGTGGGAAGTCTGCGTCTTCCTCTCCCATTCCCCTGCTTAAGTTCCCTCTCTCGCTGTGTCTCTCTGAGTCAAATAAATAAAATATTTAAAAAACAGAAGAAGAAGGAGGAGGAGGAGGAAAGAGAGTATCAGTTAATTACTCTCAAATCTTTAAAGAACAATCGCAGGAAAGCTATTTGGAAACGTAAACATATATTTCATTAGGGGGAAAAAGGTGAACCTATGAGAAAGAATGGGCTACAAATTTCAACGGCAAAAATAATAAACATCTACAAATTTAATAACTAACTGAAAAGAAAAATTAGGTGCTTCCAATAAAGATCACAAAGTAAGGTTTTTCAAGTAAAGACATATTATGGGTTTAACTGACCCTGTACTACATACATCACAAAATCTCAACCAACATAAAAGGATACATACAATGTAATCCAGGTTTAAAAAAAGGATAGTAGTAAAAATAACTGTTTGAAAACAATATATTGTAAATATTCCATGGATTAAAGAGTAAAACAAAATAGAAAGTCCTTAAAATATTTAAAAGAGCTTAATATAAAAGTGCTACATATCAAAATGTATTAAAATCGTATGGCTGATGTAGACTGCTTCCCTCACCATCCATTCTCTTTCCCCTTTTCATTTACTTTCCTGTACTACAGAAGTGAGGGAAGGAGAGATGATGAAAAGAAGAGGGAGAGAGATGAAAACAGCATTAGCAAAACCAAAACCTGATCTTTGAATAAACAAATGCAAGAAAGTAGTTAAGGGGGAAAATGGCTAAAAAATACTAAGACTCAAAAAACAATGACAGCTAAAGAATTTCTTTAATCATATAAGAATACTTTGAACAAATCTACAAAAATGTATATCTGTAGATTTAAAAATATAATATTTTTAGAAAACATCAAGTATGTGAAACACAAATAAAAAATCTGAATAACCATTACTCCCATTAAAGAAACAGCATTTTAAAGTCTACCTTGACTCCCAACCCCCAAATAAAACAACACAGGCAAAAAAAAAACTTAGAGGTTGCATCCCATAATTCTAAAAAATTAGAGAATTGACATAATTTAGTTTATCTTTTCTGCCATAATCTTAGCATTTAATTCTCTTTCAATTATACTTATATTGTATTTCAACTATAATTCAATTAAAAATTATTATTTTCCAAAATGGAAAATTCAAGCCATTGAATTTGTTTATTGGTGCTGGGATAAAGGCAATGGCAAAGAAGTTACAGGTTTGTTAGCTTATGAGAACTCCATTCCTTGAATGATTAGATATTATGGAGGGTTAGACACTTTGACAGAAATTGAGTTTTAGGTATTTATTTCTTTGAGATCATAGGCTGAGTTTCACAGATTAAAGACTCCCTCCGTCCCCAACTTCACTTTATCCTCTAGTTTTCTAAAGGTCCCTTGATGATTTGTTGGGGCAGATTGGGCACCTTGTTTTCCCTCTGATTATATTCCTCTCTATGGTAACCCTTATGATGATCCCATATAGCTTGTCATCACTACTAATCAACCAAACCAGCATGGCAGAAATTTGAGCTGGGACTGTAATTCAAAATCTAGATTTAACAGATACCAATCCCCTATGATGACTATATAAATACTTCTATCATCTCTGTAGTAAATATCAATAAATGGAAGGATAGAGGGAAAATCTCTAACATACACTATCAGAAAATAGAAGATCAAAATACCTAACATTAGTCTGTCAGAGGCTCAAAAATTAGAATTTTAGGGCACCTGGGTGGCTCAGTTGTCAAGCATCTGCTTTCAGCTCGGGTCATGATCCCGGAGTCCCGAGATCAAGTCCCTCATCAGGTTCCCTGCTTGGTGGGAAGCCTGCTTTTCCCTTTCTCACTCCCCTCTAGCTGTGTTTCTCTCCATCAAATAAATAAATAAAATCTTTTTTAAAAATTAGAATTTTAGCAACTTACTCTTAACTTTACCTTCATCATATCAGTCTTATTGCTGTTGTCATTATTTAGAATCTAGTGTCTTCGGGTAGGAGAAGTGTTATTAATTTATTCACTGATATAAGAAAGGTTTCAGAATGGGAGAAGATATTTGCAAATGATATATCTGTTAAAGGGTTAGTGTCCAAAACACATAAAGAACTTATACAACTCAATAGCCTCCAAAAAAATATTCCAATTAAAAAATGGGCAGAAGACAACAAGAACAGATATTTCATAAAGGAAGACACAGATGGCTAAGAGACACACGAAGAGATGTTCAACATCAATCATCAGGGAAATGCAAATCAAAATCACAATGAGATATTATCTCACACCTGTTATAATGGCTACAATGAAAAACACAACATGAAGTGCTGGCGAGGATATGCAGTAAAAGGAACCCTTGTGCACTGTTGGTGGGAACACAAACTGGGGCAGCCACTATGGAAAAGGGTATGGAGGTTCCTAAAAAAATTAAGAATAGATCTACCATATGATCCAGTAATTCCACTACTAGGTATTTATCCAAAAAACATAAAAACACTAATTTGAAAAGATATGTACCCCTATGTTTATTGCAGCATTATTTACAATAGCCAAGCATGGAAGCAGCCAAAATGTCCTCGTTAGATGAATGAATAAGAGGTGGTATGTATATATGTGTGTATGTGTGTGTATATATATATATATGTGCACACACACACACACACACACACACACACACAAATGAATACTCAGCCATAAAAGAGAATGAAATCATGCTATTGGCAATACATGGATGGAGCTACAAAATATAATGCTAAGTTAAATATGTCTCAGCTGGAAAAAGACAAATACCATGCAATTTTACTCATATGTAGAATTTAAGAAGCAAAGCAGATGAACCAAAAAAAAAAAAAAGACAAACCAAAAAGCAGACTCTTAACTCTAGAGAACAAAGAGATGGTTACCAGAGTCAGGGTAGGTGGGGGGATGGATGAAATAGGTAAAGTGGTTTAAGAGTACACTTACCATGATGAGCACTGAGTAATGTATGGAACTGTTAAACCACTATACTGCATATCTGAAACTAATATAACACTCACTTCATGTTAAACTGGAATTTTTTTTAAAAAAGAAACATACAGAAGAGATCTGCTATGTATTGGCATTAGGATAGTCTAGTTAACTGACCCAGGTGGTTTTACACTGAAGTTTAAACCAAATTATGAAGGAACAAATAATGTCTAACACTGAGGTTTAAACCAAATTATGAAGAAACGAATAATGTCTATCTCACACTGCCTTCTCAATTAAGACAAAAGAACAAGAGACATTCAAATGTATGATCTAATTTAATTTCGGTGATGAAAATGAAATCAATAGTTCTGATCCATATAATCAAAAACTCTATAAAATCTTTTATTTCCAAGACATTAATATTATATATTGAGAGAACCTCCTTTTCTCCCAGAATCAAGTTTCTACATGAAGCACATTCCCCAGTTTAACACTGCTTGCCCCTCCCAGATAATTGTTAACTCCTCCCATGGAAGAAGAGACTCAGGAGTTTTGTGGAATGACCTAAGCAATGCCTTTCTCTGTCTACTCGTTTATGATCCAGCTACCTGTAGGAAGCACACATTCTGCTCTGTTCTATGTAGTTAGGTTTGATCTTTGTAAGCTCTGCTTTAGAGGGAAGCCTACAGCTGTCCATAGCCAATTGTGACAGAAGGGTAAATCTAATTTTCTTGAGATCTTGGGGAGCCTGTGTTATTCAGTGTTTTGTCTGACTTCTTTATCATTATTACTTGGTTCACAACTCAGGAGGAAAGGAGTGGCATATAATTTATTAGCTCCTTCACACTCTAACTTCAGAATCTAAAAATATCACTGAGAGTAAAATGTATTAACTCATGTTCCCTTTTGGGGTGCCTGGGTGGCTCAGTCATTAAGCTTCTGCCTTTGGCTCAGATTATGATCCCAGAGTTCCGGGTTCAAGCCCCACATCGGGTCCTGCTCAGTGGGAAGCCTGCTTCTCCTTCTCTCACTCCCCCTGCTTGTGTTCCCTCTCTTGCTGTGTTTCTGTCAAATAAAATAAAATCTTAAAAAAAAAAAAAAAATCATGTACCCTCTTCTAGCCTATTGACCATACTATTTCTTCCATTTGAAGCGATGTTCAGTTTTTAGTCAATTAAGATCTATTCTCTTTAACTTAGTTTAACAACTTCTTATGGAAAGATTCTCCCACAAGTTGCCTCCCCGTGGACCCCACATGGCCCCATGATATAAATTTAGCATACTATATTGCCATGTTGTATTTATTTATTCTACAGGACACAACAAGCTCTTAAGCATACAGGTATCCCCAGAAATCAAAGCACTTGGTTCAATATACAGCTGAATGAATTAGAAAATGAATATAGGAATGCAATGAAAAATGACAAATCACAGAAGATCTCAATGCAAGCAGATCTAGGGCTGTCTAGGTGGCTCAGTCACTTAAGTGGCTGCCTTAGGCTCAGAACATGGTCTCAGGATCTTGGGATGGAGCCCTGTCAGGCTCCCTGCTTAGTGAGGAGTCTGCTTCTCCCTCTGCTGCCCCACCTCACCCATCCAAGTTCCTCTGCTCCTTCTCTTTCTCAAATAAATAAATAAAATCTTTAAAAGAAAACAGATCTAAAAATTACCACAAAAATTGCAGAAATGTTCTCCCCTCTTCTCTCTCACACACACACAAAATGACAATAGATTTAAGTTTATGACAATTATGAGCAAAATTTTAGCTGATTTTTAGAGGAGAACTAACCATTTGTTAAACCATTGTACTGTTAAGGTAATGAAAAAGGTTTTTGTTTTACTTCTTTAAACTGTATCTACCTGAAATGTTGTTTTTTAAATTTTTCTTAAGACTATCCCTTAAATTTCTATTATCTGTTTAGAGTGTACTGACAACTAAGAAGAGAATCCCGGTGCATAAGTCACCAGATCTCAATTTAAAAAAATAATGTTTTTTATCTCATTAATCTGACTCCTTGTCTTATTGGTATTTGTGAAAAACCATGGAGATGTCTAAATTAAAAACAAGTGTAAATGACTTTAATTACTTTCTAATGCCAAAATCTACTTAAAATACATTCCCACACACTTTGAAAAATCATAATTTAAATATAAATAGACTTCACTGGCATTTGAAAACACTTTATTCCCAGGGGAACTCCCTAGTTAGATTTCCAAATCTAGTATTCTATCATTCTCTATATTTTCAGGAAACATTACAACAGATCCAATTTCTTAACCCAAAATGTAAACACAGGATAAAGCAAATATAATAAAAAGTGCCAGATTTAAGGTATAAGTATGACATGATCTCTAAAGTTCCCCCTAAATGTAATTTTCCTTAATCCACATGTATGTATATAGTTACCTTCCTGTATCTTCTTTTTTTTAGTTTTTATTTCAATCCTGATAAACATACGGTATAACATTAGTTTCGGGTGTATTTTTACTATACTATTCAATTACATTCTCATTTAAATTATTTCAGCAAATGTAGAGAAACAAGTATATTTGGTCAACTATGCTTACATGTTTTGTGATTCCTGGTTTACCGAAGAAACAGAATCTGAACCCTTGACTGGAGTAGGAATTCTTTCTGATAGCAAACTTGTCTAAAATATAACAGATTACATTATTTTTTATTGATAGCATTATTCATAACATCTCATGATACATTTTTACAGTTGATCATTAATATAATTAAAATTAAATTACCTGCAAATTTTAAGCTATTTGGTTTTTAATTAAACATCATGTAAAATTATTTTATATAGGAAATCTATAAATGTGGGGGGAAAAGGCTTAGTTCACTGAAACATACTACACTGGACTATTGCTACATTATAATCTCCACTGTCCATAACAAAACCCCCGCTGTCTGTAAAAATTGCTCAGAAATAGAAATGCCAGTTTATGCAAAGATAATTTATCTAAAGCCTCTTCTACCAGAAGAAAAGACTTTGAACTGCCCAGTTTGGTCCTGGAACTTTGCACTGGAAGGAAATGAGGTAAAGTCATCCCGTACCAAATTAAAAAGCACTATGTTGCCTAGAATACTGTGATGCTAAGAAAGTCATATTTGCCCCAGTAAAAGATCTAAACTGCATTACAATAGTGACCACATGGTGCCTGGGTGGCTCAGAGGGTTAAGCCTCTGCCTTCAGCTCAAGTCATGATCTCAGGGTCCTGGGATCAAGGCCCACATCTGGATCTCTGCTCAGCGGGGAGCCTGCTTCCTCCTCTCTCTCTGCCTGCCTCTTTGCCTGCCTGTGATCTCCCTCTCTCTCTGTCAAATAAATAAAACCTTAAAAAAAAATAGTGACTATATTTGAAATAAAGATTTGCAGGGAGGAAAAAAAGATTGAAATTTCTTACCTTCTTCCATGCCTTTGCTATAGACTCATGCAAACCATAAGGAATTAACACCTGTAAGCCTTCACATGTCCCATATATTTGACGACACACGGAAATAAAAGCTCCTTTAACCACAGGCAACATTTCTGATCCAGAAAAAATAGAAATATCTTCATCGAGAAGTTCTTTTGAAAACTGGGCAATTATATTAGCACCTGTAGGACTAAAACATGACAGACCAAAAGTGATTCAATGGTAATAAATCATGTCCTCTTAAAGTACTACCAAAACTCTAGCCATATCACAAACTTCATTTGCTTGGCTCCCCTTTAGTTTTCCAGCTGTTCTCTAACATGTCAATATTCCTGTTCCCACACATGTAAAGATAACTGTCTAACAGGATAGCAGTTTCAGGAGACAAGAGGAAAGAATACACAGAGAGAAAAATGCGAAACTACATACTTAAAAAGCTACAGACACTATGGGCCCAGGGCCATATGTCACTTCACCTGATTGTAGTAAAAACATAATCCTGAGTTCCCATGCCATTAATAGAACGTAGCTCCTTTATTTTGAGGCTGGGATACTTTAATAGTAATAATAAATAAGAAAATCATAGTAAATATATAATATGCCAGGCATTGTTGTAAATATTTTAGATGCATTAAATCATTTAATCCTTACACTAACCCTATGAAGTAGATATTTTCTTCATTTTTAAACAGATAAGGAAAAATAGTTAAAGCTTACAGGAGTTAAATAACTTGAAAAACAATCACATAGTTACTAAAAAGCGGGGCCAGGACTCAAACCCAGAGTATCTAGCTCTAGAGCAGCACATTTTACAGTCAGCTATGGATAGGAAAGGATACTGACTCTCCATGGACCCCTCACAATAATAATCTTCATTATTAACATTATGCCAGTCTTCCTTTATCTATTCCCTGACCTTCACTTCTGCCCATCTCTACTGGAATACTGTATGTTAAATGCCAGACAGTCATTAATGTTTCTATGTTACATGCAAATACCCCAACTAACAAAATTATAATTTTTTAATCCACCCATACCAAGATTCTCCTGATTGTCTTAAGGTGCTCCTTATAATAGATTTGTATGAATCAAAATTCAAGCAAGTTTGAGAGTGCAGTAAGTTATTGTGATCATTTAGGCCCCTTCTTTTCTTTTATACCCATGCCATTAATTTGAAGAAATGATGTATTTTTCCTATCTATTCTTTATTTGGATAAATACTTCACCATGCCATCATTTAATGTGTTCCTTTACTTCTCCATATTTCTTATAAATGGATAATTATATCTAGAGGCTTAAAGTTCAATTTCTTTTTCTTGGTCAACTTCATAAGTGGTTGCTATTGTGTACCTCCTATTGCATCATATCATTATATACAGATCTGGTTGTCCCAATTTCAATGGTACTGGAAATCAACTGGTCAGATGGTATGAGCCTAAACTCTCCAGTGCGAAGTCCTCCCCACAACATGTGTTTCACCTAATGGTTTTAGCATCAATTCATGATAATTTTCTAAATCAACTATTTTTATTAGGAGTTAACAAATGATGATTTTCAATTTTTTTATAAAAAACTTTATCCCCAGTAACTTATTTTAAAATACAGTTTGTACAGGGGCACCTGGGTGACATAGTAAGTTGTGTCTGACTCTTGGTTTCAGCTCAGATCAGGAGACTGAGTCCTGCACTGCATTCTGTGCTCAGCACAGAGTCCGCCTGAGATTCTCTGACTCTCTCCCCCTGCCCTCCCACACATACTCATGCTTGTGTACTCCCTCTAATCAACAAATAAATCTTTAAAAAAATACAGTTTATACAGGAAATAGAAAAAAAGAATTTGAACATTTTTAATCAATTTGCAAAATGATGAGTTGGTGTCCTCAGAACTTCAATGGGTAATTGACAAGGTTTTTTTCGTTGTTTTGTTTTTTAATTTTGGTGTGTTTTTGAAACCATTTCTGTACGCTTTATGTATGTCAATCACTAAAGTCTTTTTTTTAATCTTCAAATTATCCACCTTAAACCAACAGGAGGCCCCTTCTAGGGACTTGAGGTACTTTTGACACTGTCTTTAGTCTTAGATAATTTCCTTTCTTTCTAGCATGGTAAGATATCATGGGATCACCTTGCCTATTTCCTGGCCCAATTCAGAAACAACTACCTTCAAGGATCCCTTCCTCCTTTTGTAGGAAAAAACAACAGTAACAAAAATTTAGATATTTAGAGACCACAATATGGGTGTCAACTCATTGCTTAGAGGTTGTCATTACTTCTAGGCCTCTTCAGTGGTAGTTCTGAGAAAAGCATAAGAAAAATAATACTTATATTTCCATTATGAATTTAAAATTCAAGTTTAACTTCCTTAATTCCATATTCTAGTTCCTTATGATGCTAATTACTTATTTGCTTTATTTTAGAATATGTTCATAATAGTTTCAAAACATACCGACTGCAGTCTAAGATTACTTTGAGATTTTTTTTCTTTTAACCTTATAATAATCCCACTAGAAATATTCAAATCAGGTCACTTGAGATAATTCTTTCCTCTGCATGGGTGGATCACTAACCTGCTTGGTAGTTAAATTCATTTATTCCCATTGACTTGAATTTCTTTGAAATGTGAACTTTATTTTTATTTAACTTTTACATTTAGCATGTAAAACAGTTACATGATTCTGAAGTCAAATCTAGATACAATGGAGGTATAAACCATATATGTTCCATCTCTACCTCCCTATCCACATGTTTTTCTCTCTTCCTCTAAAACTATTACTTTTCAGTTTAGCTCTCTTTTATCACTCCTTTTAAAAAATGCCAGTATGATTTTATTTATTCATAATACCTTCTATTATATAAAGGTAGCATTCTAAAACATTCTTCTGTATTTTGTTTGTTTACTTAGACATCCTGAAGACAACTCCACAGCAATACATATAAAATTCCATGTTCCCACTGCACAGCTGCTAAGTGCTCCTTAGTGCACAGTTTAATCAATCAGTCTCTTGTTATTGGACATTTGAGATGATTCCTGTCTTTTTTACCAATATAAATAATATAACCAGAAACAACCACAACACAATGGTGATTCAAAAGAAACTGACATTTAATGTCTTATCTGTTTAAGTTCAATGTAAGGGGAAACCTATGAATCAGTGAACACTACATCAAAAACTAATTGATGTACTATAAGTTGGCTAACAGAACACAATAAAAATATTTTAAAAATTTTAAAAAATGAAAAACTTAGAAATTATTAATTATTGGGGAAAAAACTGACTGTATAGTTAAATGTCTATATAGACAAAAAAATAAAACTGAAATAGAGAAGTGATGAACAATAAAAAGAAACCTTAGAACTCAAGACACAAGATTAGTCTTCTTCATTTTACAAAAGAATGTCATCTATACAGAAAAAGGCTTCCAGTTGAGTATGGTAGATTGAACACATACATTCACATCTGCACCCTCTTATACTAAAATGCAAAAGTGAAGGGAATTTTCAGAAGGCTTTTATAGCTGTCAAGGAGAAAAGAAAGAATGTGACAGTAACAATGTTTTGGAATCTAGAAAGTAGAAAAAAAGAAGTCACTCAGGGCCTGGAAAAACTGAATGATCAGCCACAATATAGAAAACAACACAATTGGGGCGCCTAGGTGGCTCAGTTGGTTAAGCGACTGCCTTTGGCTCAGGTCATGATCCTGGAGACCAGGGATCGAGTCCCACATCGGGCTCCCCACTCGGTGGGAAGCCTGCTTCTCCTTCTCTCCCTACCCCTGCTTGTGTTCCCTCTGTAGCTGTATTTCTCTCTGTCAAATAAATCAGTAAAATCTTAAAAAAAAAAAAAAAAAGAAAAGAAAAGTAAAGAAAACAACACAATTTATTTCATAGAACCTCTCAAAAAACTCAAATTGGTGGTAGCAAGTATCTCTGGAATTAGGAGTAGAAGTGGGACTGAAGCAAAAGAGCTGCCTGAAAGTCAACTTAAAAAGAAATCTCACCAGCCTCCCTTCCACAGTCTATGTAGCCACCCCCATGTACCTTCTGGAAAATAGGCAAAGATCAAGAACAATAAAGCATACCACAGGGTTAAATCAAAGCATATACAGTAAAACTTGAAAACAACTTTCTCCACCCAGTCATCTTCTCCCACTAAGCTTAAACTCTCTACAGGCAGCTAGCTACAGGAGCCTTCTCTATGGAATCTGACCAAAGAACAAAGACTAAAGAAGCCGATATTAGACGTTCCTCAAAGAAATCCATGGCAAGATTCCCCCAGAGCAAAGGCCATAAGCAATGAGGTACCATGTTCCTACACAGTTTTCAAACAGCTATTTACTGACTTTTAAGTATTTGAAGAACTGTCTTTTACCAATATAAATAATATAACCAGAAACAACCACAACACAATGGTGATTCAAAAGAAACTGACATTTAATGTCTTATCTGTTTAAGTTCAATGTAAGGGAAACCTATGAATCAGTGAAACCACATCAAAAACTAATTGATGTTATATAAGTTGGCTAACAGAACACAATAAAAAATATTTAAAAAATTTTAAAAAATGAAAAACTTAGAAATATTAATTATTGGGGAAAAAACTGACTGTATAGTTAAATGTCTATATAGCCAAAAAAATAAAACTGAAATAGAGAAGTGATGAACAATAAAAAGAAACCTTAGAACTCAAGACACAAGATTAGTCTTCTTCATTTTACAAAAGAATTGTTATCTATACAGAAAAAGGCTTCCAATTGAGTATGGTAGATTGAACACATACATTCACATCTCCACCCTCTTATACTAAAATGCTCTAAAATACTCTCTAATCGAAACTCTGAAGCCAAGACAACAAACAGAAAAATCAATGTGGAAGGAAAAAAGAAAATGAGAAGTGAGAACTTTGTATTTTCATGGATGTAAGAGAACTTAAACTCATGAAACAAGAATAGGATAGTAGAATAAGAATGTTCTCTTACGGAAAAAATATAACTTAAGAAATGCAAATCTCAATCTGACTCTAATAAAGCCGAGGAAATTTCTTAGATGGTAAAAACTTAAAAAGCAAGCTCCTGGAGGGGAGAACCCAAGACAGTGGTAGGAAAATCCTCCCCCCATGGACACACCCAATCTACAGCTACATATGATCATTTCCCTGTGAAAAAAGATCTAAAAACTAAATGAACTGCTTCTCACGACAAAAGATAAAAGGACCATATCGAAACAGGCAGGAGAAGTAGAGACGTCTCCCAAAAAACATCCACTGATGGCATGGCAACACAAAACAAGAAGGGATCTCACCAGACAGATGCTTCTCCCAGAGGAGTAAAAGGTTAGTACCACACTCTTAGGATGTACACCAGAGAAATAAATCCACAGAACACCTGGCTTGAAAAACCCCAAAAAAGCTAACACCCAGGGGGTCTAAAAGTACTATAAACAGACACCCCTCTTGAAGCGATTGTTTGTGGTCTTGCCCCAAGACCCAGCAAAGAAACAGTAGTCTGGAAAGGCCCCTAGACTGTATGTAAAGGAGACTCATTTGCTAATGTGGGGGCATTGACCAGAGGGGCAGGAGACAGTCAAGATGCCCTTCAGAGACAGATGAAGATGGCAGATGCCACAGATATACTCTCCACATGGCCTGCTAGCAGGTCTACCACCACCTTGCTGGCACAGCAGGAGTGAGCTTTTGTAGCACTTGCTGAGGCCTTTCAGCACTCCCCAACTTCCCAGCTGGAACATGATGGTGAGCTGACAGGGCAGTCTCCTATTCCCAACCTAAAGTCAGCATAAAGACAAAGCACTCTCCTGCTTCATTACAGAAGCCCATGGAAACATACACTCAAGACATATACCTGTTGTCTTTCTAACGCTAGTTAGTGTGCCCTGTTCTCTATACCCTCTAGCTATCTTGCTCAAGCCAGCAGATGGACACAAACCATCTTGGTGCATCTGGCCCTGATGGCCAAGAGGGCTGACTATACAGAGCTCCACAAGATTATAACAACTGAAAAGAATTTTCTTGGCAGGATATCAATCCCTGGGCCCTGCACAAATAGCAGACTGAAACAACCCAAGTCTTCCAATGAAAAAAGTCTATTTACTTAGCCTACAGCTTTAGCTTCAGGAACAGGCTTTGGATTTCCCACACATCAAGGTGACTAAGAAGGCTCTCCAAGGGAACAAAAGCAGGGAAACAGCATCCCTGCACACCCCTTTGGCCTCACTACAGCTAGATTAAGACTTCCCAGAGAAGGTCTTATACATTCATCTGGAACTCAGATTTTTGAAACTCACACTCAGGGAAATCTCCAGATCTGGTCTGGAAGATAGCAGTGATTACAAGTGTGACCCCAGAGGACTAAATATATTTGCACACTTTCAAAGCTGTGGCCTGAGGGTCTGGCTTCTAATCAGACTGAAACTAGGTGCTAAATGAGTTTCCTCCTCCCTTTGAATCATGGATAGTCCTTGGAAAATCCTCAAAAAATGGGGCGTATATCAATAATAAGTTAGACAGTTGACATAACCACAAAAGGTTTGAAAGACAACCAAAAGCTAGGACAAGATTGAGCAAGAGACTCATCACCTATTCAAGGCCTCTTCTTGAAGACTGAGAAAAGTACCTGCATTTCACCTAATACATACAAAACACCGAGTCAAACCAATTAGGAAAACAGAAGAAACAAAAAAGAGACAAAACCTCACAAAATGATAAGGAGATAAGTACCTGATAAAAAAATTCTTATTAATGGTCATAAAGATGCTCACTAAAATCAGGAGAAGAATGGATAAACCCAAAACCTCAATAAAGAGATAGAACACATAAGAAAATACCAAGCAAAAGTCATAGACCTAAAGAATACAGTAACTAAACTGAAAAGTACACTAGAGGAGTTCAATAGAAGACTGGATGAAACAGAAGATAGATCAGGAAGCTGGAAGACAAAGCAATGAAATGCACCAAGATATAGCAGGGGAAAAAAAATTAGATGAAGATAACCTGAGGGATCATGGAACAACATCAAATAGAATAAAATTAAAATTCACATTATAAGGATCCTAGAAGGAAAAAAGAAAAAGGTGCAGAAAACTTACTGGAAGAAATAATGGCTGAAAACATCCCAACTTAGGGAAAGAAATAGGCATCAAGGTCAAGGAAACCCAGAATTCCAAATAAGATGAAACTAAAGAGAGCTACACCAAGACACATAATTAAAATGTTAAAAGTTTAAAAGTTAGGGGCTCCTGGGTGGCTCAGTTGGTTAAGTGGCTGCCTTCGGCTGAGGTCATGATCCTGGAGAGCCAAGATCGAGTCCCACATTGAGCTCCCTGCTCAGCAGGAAGCCTGCTTCTTCCTCTCTCACTCCCCCTGCTTGTGTTCTCTCTCTGGCTGTGTTTCTCTGCCAAATAAATAAAATCTTTGAAAAAAAAAAACTTTTAAAAGTTAAATAGAGAATCTTAAAAGGAGAAAGAATAAAACAAACTGTTATGTACAAGGGAAACCCATAAGGATATCACAGATTTCTCAACAGAAACTTGGCAAACTGTAAGTAGCATAACATAATCAAACTCCTGAAAGGAAAAAACTTTCAACCAAGAATACTCTACCAGACAAAGTTATCATTCAGAACTGAAGATAAAGAGTTTTCCAAATAAGCAAAAGCTAAAGGAGCTCATCAATACTAAACTGGCCTTGCAAGAAATCTTAAAGGGACTTTTTAAGGTGGGGGGGGGGGCAGGAGGGCAGGATGGCACTAATAGCAAAATATATGAAAGTAAAAATCTCACTAAAAAAAGTAGAGATAAAGTTAGAATTATTACTTATAAAGCTACTAAAAAGGTAAAAGACAAAAGTATTGAAATTAATTAGAACTGCAAAAATTAGTTACAGGATACATAAAATAATAAGTTGTGAAAAGCTGACATCAAGGAGTGAGTCTGGGTGGCTCAGTTAAGCATCTGGCTCTTGATTATGGCTCAGGTATTGATCTCAGAGTCATGAGTTCAAGCCCCACACCGGGCTCCACAAGCATGGAGCCTATCTAAAAAAATTAAAATAAATAAATAAATAAATAAATAAATAAATAAATAAATAAAGGGATATGCATTAAGGGGGGAAAAGCTGACATCAAAAACATAAAACATGGTAGAGAAGTAAAAATGTAGAATTTGGGAATATGTTCAAATTTAAGCTTCTATCAATTTAAAATAGAAAGCTATATACATAGGATGATACATGTGAACCTTACAATAATCATAAAGTGTGTAATAAATGACAGAGGGAGGAATACATAATGATAAAGGGGTCAGTCTAGCAGAAAGATATAACATAAACATATGTTATATCTTAATATCATAAATATATGAACCCAACATAGGAGTACTTAAGGATATAAAGCAGATATTAAGAGACTGAAAAGGAGAAACTGAAAGTAATACAGTAACAGGGGATTTTAACATCTCAATTATAACAGATCATCCAGACAGAAAAGCAGTAAGGAAATAATTGGCTTAAATAATGCACTTGACCAGATGGACTTAACAGATCTATACATACATAAATGTACGCATATCTACGTATACACACACACATGCGCACACACACAGAATTCTATCCAAAATTCAGAAGATACATTCTTCTCAAGCATACATGGAACATCCTTTCTTTTTTTTAACATTTTATTTATTTATTTCATAGAGAGAAAAACAGCTAGAGAGGGAACACAAGCAGGGAGAGTGAGAGAGGGAGAAGCAGGCTTCCCACTGAGCAGGGAGCCCGATGTGGGGCTCAATCCCAGGACTCTGGGATCATGACCTGAGCTGAAGGCAGACACTTAATGACTGAGCCACCCAGGCACCCCTACATGGAACATTCTTTAAGATAGATAACATCAGAAAAAAAAAAAAAGACAGATAATATCAGAACACAAAGTAAGTGTCAAAGAATAAGACTGAAATAATATTAAGCATCTTTCCCAAAGGTATGAAACTAGAAATCAATTACAAAAGGAAACTGGAAAAACTATAATTATGTGGAGATTAACATGTTACCAAACTCCTAGGACATAGAAGAAATAAAAGATAGAAAAATACCCAAAGACAAATAAAAACAGAAATACAACATACGAAAATCTGGGATACAGTAAAAGTGGTTGTAAGAAGGAAGTCTGTAGCAATACATGACTCTCTCAAGAAATGGTAACTATCAAATAATTTAACTTTACACCTAAAGGAACTAGGGGGAAAAAATGACGCCCAAAATTAGAAGAAAGTAATAATGATCAGATCAAAAATAAATCAAGACTAAAAAAGTAATAGAAAAGATTAACGAGGGGCGCCTGGCTGGCTCAGGCATTAAGTGCCTACCTTCAGCTCAGGTCATGATCCTGGAGTCCCAAGATCAAGCCCTGCATCAGGCTCCCTGCTGGGCGGGAAGCCTGCTTCTCCCTCTCTCACTCCTGCTGTTTGTGTTCCTTCTCTAGCTGTGTTTCTCTCTGTCAAATAAATAAATAAAATCTTAAAAAAAGGAAAAAAATGAACGAAGCTAAGAGTTGGTTCTTTGAAAAGATAAATAAAATTGATAAGTTATTAGCTAAACTGAATAAGAGAAAGAGGGCTCAAATAAATAGAAATAAAATAAGTTATAAATGATACCACAAAAATACAATGGGATCATAAGTGACTACTACAAACAATTACACACCAACATATTGGACAATGTAGGAAAAAAGAGTGGATAAACTCCTAGAAACAATCTCCCAAGATTGACTCATGAAATAGAAAATCAGAATAGACTGACTGCCAAGATTGAACCAGTATCAAAAATGTCCCAAACAAACCTCCAAGATCAAAAGGTTTCAGTGGTGTCAGTGGTGAATTCTACCAAACATTTCATACCTATTCTTTCCAAAGTCTTCCAAAAAGATGAAGAGAAAGGAAAGCGTCCAAATTCATTTTATGAACCAGCACCACCCTGACACCAAAACCAGACAAGTACACCACAAAAAAGAAAATTACAGGCCAACATCCCTAATGAACATAGATGCAAAAACTCTCAATATCAGCAAATGAAATTCAACAATACATTAAAAGTATCATATACCATGATCAAGTGAGATTCATTCCAGGAATTCAAAGATGGTTCATCCACAAATCAACATGATACACTTCATTAACAAAATGAAGGATAAAAATCATATGATTATCTCAATAGATGCAGTAAAAACACCTGACAAAATTCAACATCCATTTGTAATAAAAACTATCAACTAAAGAGCTAAAGAGAGAGCATACCTCAACATAACAAAGGCTATGTATGACAAACCCACAGCAAGTACCATGCCAATGGAGAAAGCTGACTAGGATGTCCACTCTCATCACTTATATTCAACATAATATTGGAAGTCTTAGCCACAGCAATTAGACAAGAAATAGAAATAAAAGGTAGCCAAATCAGAAAAGTATTAAAACTATCACTATCTGCTGACAACATGACACTACATACAGAAAACTTTAAAGACCACCAAAAGAAAAAAAAAAAACAAACTGTTAGAATAAATTCATTATTTCACTCAGCATAATCTCTTCCAGTCCAGTCCATATTGCTACAAAAGTAGTCAAGTATCACATGGTTTCACTCACTTGCGGTGCATAAGGGGTAACCTAGACAACAGTAAGAGAAGCAAAGTAAATGGGAAGTAGGGTAATTCAGGGAGAGAAATGAAACATGAGAGACTTTGGACACAGAAACAAACTGAGGGACTTGGAGGGAGGGGGGTGGGGGGATGGGAGAGCCTGGTGGTGGGTACTGAGGGCACCTATTGCATGGAGCACTGGGTGTGGTGAATGGGGGATGAATCTTGGAACACTGGGAAAAAAAATTTAAGTGACAATAAAGAAAAAAGAATAAATTCATTAAATCTGCAGGATACAAAATATGCAAAAATCCTCTGTATGTTTATACACTAATAATGAACAAGAAGAATCAAAAAGGTAATCAGTCACATCAAAAAAAAAAAAACAAAAAACAAAAAAACAAAAGCCTAGAAATAAATTTAACCATGGAGGTAAAGACATGTATACTGAACACTACAAAACACTGATAAAAGAAACTGAAGATACAAACAAATGACAAGATATTCTGTGCTCATAAACTGCAAAGTTATTAAAATGTTACTATTACATATGGTTAATATTCAAGCCAATTCCTATCAAAATTCCAGTGGCATTTTTCCACAGACTAGAACAAATAGCGATTATAAAGGTTGTTATCAGCGATTATAAAGGTTGTTACCAAAGCTATCCACCAGATCAAGACAGCATCAGTTTGCTTTTGTTTTTGTTTTAAGATTTTATTTATTTAAGACAGACAGTACACATAAGCAGTGTGAAGGACAGGAGAAGGACAAGCGTACTCCCTGCTGAGCACTGAGCTTGACACAGGGCTGGATCCCAAAACCTTGAGATCATGACTTGAGTGCCAAAATCCGATGTTTAATGACTGAGCCACCCAAGCACCCCAGCACCAGTCCTGAATAAAGTCAGAAAAGTATTTTTTTGACTTTAAATTTATTTTATTTTTTTCAGTGTTCCAAGATTTAGAGCCCATGCCCCACACCCAGTGCTCCATGCAATCAGTGCCCTCAGTACCCACCACCAGGCTCTCCCATCCCTCCACCCCCTCCCCCCAAGTCCCTCAGTTTGTTTCTGTGTTCAAAGTCTCTCATGTTTCATTTCTCTCCCTGAATTACCCTACTTCCCATTTCTTTTCCTTCTCCTATTATCCTCTATATTACCTCTTATGCACCACAAGTAAGTGAAACCATGTGATACTTGACTTTTTCTACTTGGCTTATTTCACTCAGCATAGAGCCAAGGTGCCCTTCAACAGATGAATGGATAAAGAAGATGTGGTACATATATACAATGGAATACTATGCCTCCATCAGAAAGGATGAATATCCAACTTTTGTAGCAACATGGACTGGACTGGAAGAGATTATGCTGAGAAAAATATTTTTAATACAGTTAAAATCAATAGAATGTACATACATATATACATGCACACACATACACATACAATGGAATACTATGCAGCCATCAAAAAATGAAATCCTGCCATTTGCAATAACATGGATGGAAGTGGAGGGTATTATGCTGAATGAAATTAGTCAATCAGAGAAAGACAATTATCATATGATCTTTCTGATATGAGGAATTTGAGAGGCAGGGCAGGAGGCCGTGGGGGGTAGGGAGGGAAAAAAATGAAACAAGATGGGACCGGGGAGGGAGACAAACCATAAGAGACTCTTAATCTCAGGAAACAAACTGAGGGTTGCTGGGGGGATGGTGGGAGGGATAAGATGGCTGGGTTATGGAGACTGGGGAAGCTATGTGCTATGGTAAGTGCTATGAATTGTGTTAGACTGATGATTCACAGACTTGTAACCCTAAAGCAAGTAATGCATTATATGTTAATAAAAATAAATTAAAAATTAATATAATTTGCCCTGTATTTTAATATACAGATTAAATATGAAAGACCATATAGATGATTTAACAATGAAGTAGAAGTTAAGTAAATTAAAAAATATGCTGAAGAAAATTATTGGTTCCAGAGAAAAGAGGAAATTGTGGTAAAAAAAGTAATCAAAAAGCTGGGCTATGAAGATTACAGACAGATAGAGTATGACCCTAATGAAGGCTATTGTTTAACTGTATTGCTTTATTGATGGGCAGCAGGGGGTTGGGAGGGGGAACCCAGTGGGAGGAATAAGGAGAGAGAAATCAATGGATTATGCCTTAAATTAAAATCAAATGTTAGAAGGATATTATCTAATGATCATCTAAAGCAGCCAAAAGTAACAAAGAAGGAACTACTGTTTTTTGATATTAAGCCTTGCATGTTTACCGTGTGCATAAAACTTCAGGTGATGAAAACATAAAACAAATGGAGAAATGGTATGGAAAGAAATCCTACTACCATAAAATGAAAACAGCAATAAACATATCTCCATTAGAGCAATGAGATGCTCAAACTCAATTAGAGTCAGGTCAGTATGGATCAAAACAAGATTATGTTACTAAAACATTCTATCACCTCACACTGCTTAGAATAGTTTTTATAAAAAGCTCTTAAAATTTTCAATCAAATAAACCTTACAACTCCGTTTGGTCACACTGCCATATTTCAAGTGTTTAAGGGCCACATGTGGCTAGTGGTTACCTTACTGACAGTGCAGATCTAGAACATTCCATCATCCCATAAAGCTCTATAGAGGGAGCTGTTCTGAAGAGGTAAGCCTGAGAGCCTAGACCTGAGCTGGAAGCCAGATGTGGCTAAGAACACCCATGTGGTACCCATCCAGACAGGTAGTCAGAGAGGCTGAAGTCAGCACTCTGGTCCAGAAGGGCCTCTCCCTCACTAGGCTAGGATCTAGCAGCCAGGCCTTTACTCTCCAGGTAGAAAAACCCAGTTCATTTGACAAGTTTGAAAAAATGTACCAAATCAAGGTCAAGAATGTTCAGAAATTAAAAATAATCATCAAGAAAAATTCAAAAATAGCTTCTTTGTGCAAAACAAAGAATAAAAGAGAAGCTAAGGGTTGGTCACTCCTGGAAATCTCCTTCATAGGTGTACCAGAAAGAAAAAGCAGAAGCAAAAAAATGATCAAACACGTAGCAGAAGCAAAAACCCCAGTGCCAAAGGATGCAAGTCTTCAGCATAAAATTGTCTAGCTAATTTCTACATAAAAGTTCCTAGAATAAATTACAACCTTATGAAACATCAGGTTCTAGAAACTTTTAGAGGCAAAAAAGAAACTCAGACATAGGACTTGGCAGTAGTGGATGCAGGAAGACAATGTAACCCTATCTTTAGTTTGTACCCAGTCAAGCTACCAACCAAGTACCAAAAAATATTCATTTTGCCTAAGACAGGTAGAAGTTCAGAGAGCTTACCTTCTATAAAACTTGTCAGATATTTGAAGAAAACATGCACAGCACAAACCCCTTTCATGTGTGAACACTTAAAAGCTAACCCTTAGTGCCTCATGTATGGTAATTTGTTCAAAGTTTCAAATTCCCTGTCAGGCAGATAGTGATTATCACTAATTCACAGATGAAAAAAACTCAGTCACTGAGAAGTGTGGTGATAAAGCTGTGATGTGAACCAAAGAGGTCTAGAACCAGAACTCATGTGCCTAACACCCCTCATTCCATGCTCTCTCTCTCATCTTAGTTACTGTTACTACCTTCTTCCTTCCCAAATTCACTGCCAGAAGTACATGTTATTTTTAAAGGCAGAAAAACAATTTTTTATCAGTGTGAATTAAGTCTACAGTAAATACAAGAGACAGTCACTCCTGTTATACTAAATTAAAGGTAACACAAAGCCCCCCTGCCCTGTAGCGGCCATGAGGATTAAACAATGACCCATGTAAAGACTTTAGTCCTGTATGATTATTTTAAGACAAAATGTACCAGATTAAACAGACCAAAACACACATCTGATGAGGGTAGGGGATGGAAACAAAAGGCAGAAAAAGAGTGGCACAAAAAAAGGAAAGAGCAAAAAAAAAAAAAAAAAAAACAAGGGCAACAAATAGAAAACAATCACAAACATAGTCAATATTAATCCAACCCTATCAATAATCACTGTCAAGGGCGCCTGGGTGGCTCAGTGGGTTAAGCCTCTGCCTTCAGCTCAGGTCATGATCTCAGGGTCCTGGGATCAAGGCCCGCGCATAGGGCTCTCTGATCAGCAGGGAGCCTGCTTCCTCCTCCTTCTCTCTGCCTGCCTCTCTGCCTACTTGGGATCTCTCTCTGTCAAATAAATAAATAAAATATTTAAAAAAGGGGGTGCCTGGGTGGCTCAGTTGGTTAAGCAACTGCCTTTGGCTCAGATCGTGATCCCAGAGACCCAGGATCGAGTCCCATATCAGGCTCCCTGCTCGGTGGGAAGCCTGCTTCTCCCTCTCTCACTACCCCTTGCTTCTGTTCCCTCTCTGGCTGTGTTTCTATCTGTCAAATAAATAAAAAATCTTTAAAGACCATTAAAAAAATCTTAAAAAAAAATAATAATCACTATCAACAATCTAAATACATCAATTAAAAGACTAGCAGAGAGATTAAAAAAACAGGATCTAATTATGTTATTTATAGAAGCCCACTTTAAATATAAGAAAAAGACTAAAATGAATGGGAAAAGATACACCACACTGACAATTAAAAGAAAGCTGGTGCAGCTACACGAACCTCACACATTTCACAGGAAGGAAAACTGTCAGAGAAGAGCATTATATAATAAAGGGATAAATTTGCCAGAAAGATAATCCAACCAACAGGATCAAAATACACGAAACAAAAACTAACAGAACTGTAAGGAGAAATAGATAAATCCACTCATATATTTGAAGATCAACATACACATCACTAATTGACAGATCCAGCATGAATATATTAAGGAGAAAGCTGAACTGAACACCATTAACCAACTAAATATGACTGACATCTACAGAATACTTCATCCAACAGCAGAATATACATTTTTTACATGTTCACATAAAACATTCACCAAGAATGACCACATTTTGAGCCATAAGACACCTTAAATTAAAAAGAAAGCTCTCTCAGCCTCATAAATACATAGGTCTTTATGAGATAAATAGAAGTCTTTAGAGAAATTTAAAAATATTTTGAAGTGAAAATGAAAATATAACTTATCCAAATTTGTAGGACGCAGCAAAACTAGTGCTTAGAGGAAAATTTATAGCACCAAAAGTATATGTTAAGATAGATCTAAAAATCAGTAATCAAGGCTTCCACTGTAGGAAATTAGGAAAAAAACTAAAACCCAAGGAAGAAAAAAATAAAAATTAAAACAGAAATCAATGAAGTAAAAACAAAATCAACAAAGGAAAAAAAGTTGGGCGTTTTTAAAATATCAGTGAAATTGATAAACCTCTGGCCAAGTTAAAAAAATAAGAAATATGACAAATTACTAATTATTAGAATAGAAAAAGGGACCACCAATACTAATCACATGGACATTAAAAGGGTAATAAAAGAATATTATAGGAAATCTATATCCACAAATTTAATTACCTAGAAAAGTGGACCAATTCTTTGAAAGACACAATCTGACAAAACTCACACCAGAAGAAATAAACAATCTGAACAAGCTCATATTTAATATAATAGTTGAATCAATAATCTTTTAAAACAGAAAATACCAGGCCCAAACAGGTTCCCTAGGGAATTCAATCAGACATTTAAAGAAGAAATTATACCAATTCTCCACAATCTCTTCCAGAAAACATAAAGCATTCATTCTGCTTCTGACTTATTATTAGAGAGGCATTAAAATAAATCAAAACCAAATAATGATATTAGAAAAAATACAGACTAATATCTCTCTTGAGCACAGACACAAAAATCCTCAACAAATATTAGCAAATAAAATCTAACAACATATAAAAATAATTTTATACCACAACAAAATGGGGTTTATTTTAGGTATGCAATGCTGAGGTGATTATTCAAAGATTAATATAATCCAACACAATCAATAAGATTAAAAGAAAACACTTACTGTGGCATTATTTATGGAGGCAAAAGCCTAGCTACAACCTGGTATCTATTAACAGGGGAAAAGCTTGAAAATATTATGGTAAAGCCCTATCAAAGTACTATGGAGCTATTAAAAACAGTGTTACATTTTGTACTCATCTGGTTAGATGCTTATGGTTACAAATAAGAAAACTGAGTATTGTATATGATACTAATTTTCTGAAAAGGAAACAAAAATTCTGTGATTATAAATATATGTTTGATAAATCATTGTAAGTTCTGAGAAAGTCTAAATCCCATAACCAAAATGTTATCACTGGTAACTAAGGCAAGAGATAGAACTAAGAGAGGGTAGAGAAGGAAGATGGAGAAGTTAGCTTTTCCTTTGTGCACCTTTGTGTGGTTTGACTTGAATAAATCCTTGGTGGCTTTAGAAGTTTGAACGAGTTCAAGAAGCAAAAACTTCCCATCTAGAGTGAACCCTCCTATTATTACTTTGAAGTTACTCACATCAAGACCTATTCTGTATGCATAGTCAATAATCCTAGTTACTACTTCAACCTGTGATCATATAATACATTGTTAGTGGCTGATCAGGTACCTAACTATCTAGAATAATTACCTTGATTTTCATTATTACTATATTTTATGACATTTTGGAAACTTTGAATCAGATCAATAAAATATGCTAAAATTCCACAAACTTAAAACATAGGCATATACCTTTTTTCTTCAGAGGAGTTCATATTTTCTCCATAAAGTAGTAAGGTAAGTCCTTCTTCTACAGATGCAATTCTTGCTAAAATATCAGCTATGTGAATTAAAGCTGTTTCAGAGCAATTTGGAGCACTCTGCACATTAAAAAGATAACAAATCATATAATTTTATGACATACTAACATTTCACAGATGAAAATATAAGTGTGGTCCTGTAGTCTAACAAATTACATTATCACAACAAAAAGAAAGTTAGATTGTTTGGTTGTGAAGTATGTCTGATGAAATGTCATCATATTAGACTTACCAGCACAGCGGATGAGGCAGCTAAATATAGACTTTTTATCCAAACCAGTTATTGTTTATTGAGAGTTTAGAGAATTGCTATTCTTGTTACACTTTTATACATAATTCTGTTTGAAAAATGCAGTAGCTCCTCCAAATCCACTTTGCCCTTTACTTCCCACTCAGTGGTTCCTAAATATCCACCCTAATTTTATTATACATGGTTTCTAACACACTGCCATCATTTCTAAGGAACACCATCCCTTCGTGCAGTTGGTTGGGTTATGAGTTATAGGTCTAAGTAACAACAAATTCACAGGCTAGCCAATAACGAATGATGTTATCTAATGGGAGTGAACCAATCATATTTCTTTACTTTTAAGTGGAAATACTAAAAATATCTTTGCCAGTATACAGAAAATCAGTACAAGGCAAATAGTAAAAACTAGAGTCATATTAATGCTGGAGCCCATCTAGAAGCCCAAGTCTAATAAACTTCCTGTTCTCTCTGGGGCCTACTTATTTGTCTATACCTGCACAGCCGCCAATACACATATTCTCTAAAAGAAATCAGAGTACTTACACTTTGCAACCAATACAGCCGAATAAATTCAGTGGGTTAGCTTAATTAATGAGTCAGACATATTCACCTGAATATTTCCCTTATTATATTAGGCCTTATTATACAGTCTATTATTTTCACATTAAATATCTTTCTTAAAAAAACTTCTCTGCCTGGAATACTTTCCTTCTCCCATACATTCACTTTTTTAAAAAACTTTTCTATTTCTCATCCAGTATTTTAATAGTCTGCCTTTCCTATTAGAGTTGGTTCCTTCAGAGGAAAGTATAAGTCTTAATCTCTTCTACATTTCAAATACCTAGCAAAAACCCAATGACAGAGTAGTGGCTCAATGGATGATGCTAAATGCTTTAAGATTAAATAACGTTTATTATGTGCCAGAGGGCTGCTTCTTACACTCAAGAATTACAGAATCACAGCATAATTACTGAAGTAGAAAACATGGGAATACAGAAAAATAAACACTTAGCTTGCCCAGGAAGAACCAGACAAATTTCTGGAGAAAAAAAAAAAATAAACTATACTCTGAATTTTTCATTTAAACCAAGACTTCCCAGGGTGAGGGTAAAGTATACAAAAATACAGAAATATTATAATCTTGTCAAAAATGCAAATGGTCTGTTATAACTGAAATACATGGGAAAAAATAAGTAAGACACAACAGAAAAGCTGATAAATTTCAGGCTTTGTAACTATGCATTTATCTAGCAAGCAACAAGCAGGAAAGTACTGTGATGGCTTTTGTGACAACACAGAGGACAGGCCAGAAAGGTGAAAGACTGGAAAAAATATGAAAATGATTTCAATATTCCAAGTACGGAATTATCAGAGCTTAAACAAAATGTGTAGCAGTAGGGATTAAAAGACATACATGGGTTTTAGAGCTACACAGGAGAATAAGTCTCTAAGGCTTAATTACAAGTGGAATGAAGAAAATCAGGAAGAAGTCAAGATGTACGGCAGTCCTACTCATCACACAAGGAAACAAAAGCTTGAAGAAGTACAGCAAGAGAAAAAGGAAAAAAAAAGAAAGAAAAGAAGAGAAAGAAAGAAAAAGAAAGAAAAAGAAAATAAGTGACAAACAAAAAACTACTGTTTTGGAAACTGAGTTTGATTTGCTCATGCAGTAACTCAAAAAGGTATTGGGAAGCATCTAAGACAAATCTGGAGCTGAAAGAGATCTAAATTTAGAAGTTAACTATACATCTAATCTTTAGAACTGGCAGAAATCACCTAGGAAAAATTATCTTCTGAGAGAAAAGAGTGAACTAGGTCGTGACTCAATGAAGACAGCAGGGACTTGGAAGAGTGAGCCCTCACAGGTGACAGAGAAACAGTGGTTAGAAAGGGAGGGTGAAAAATACACAGGAATTTAGGAAAGCCAGGAAAACGTTTTTAGAAGTTGTCTACTGTGTTAATAATCAGGTAGGGGCACCTGGGGTGGCTCAGTTGGTTAAGCGACTGCCTTCGGCTCAGGTCATGATCCCGGAGATCCAGGATCAAGCCCCGCATCAGACTCCCTCCTCTGTGGGAAGCCTGCTTCTCCCTCTCTCACTCCCCTCTCTCGCTTGTGTTCCCTCTCTCGCTGTGTTTCTCTCTGTCAAATAAATAAATAAATAAAATCTTAAAAAAAAATAATCAGGTAGATAACAGTCTGAAAAATGGTCACTAGTTACACTAGCATAGGAAGTTACAAGCAACAGCAATCAAAGCATCATCAGTGATGTGACAGAGGTAAGATCACAATGTTTTGAAACATGACAGAATAGAGGGAATCAGGACAACAATTGCAGTCTTTAATGCAGATTAAAAGCTTATCATTAAAAAGATCAGATATTAAGTGGTAGCTAAAGATGTGCATTGGATGATCAAGAGCTTCTCTCATCCCAAATTTGAGACAAATTCAGGCTACATACAGATAAAAGAAAGAAGCCACAACAAGATAAAAAGTTAAAGATACATGAAAGCAAAGACAAACAAGGGCGCTGAAACAAATCCAAGAGCACATTTCTCAACTCTGGTATAAGGTTCATATTTCATATTACTACTGACATTACGGCATTCTATTATATTAAACTGTATTAGGAATTCTGTTGGTTCTTCTCTACTTATCTTCCTAAGGTTAACCATCAAAATTACATCCCCTTAATTTCCTAGAATTCCATACTTTTACCACATTCACATAAATGCTTAATGTTTCCTGAATGAGCAATGGATAATGATTATATGATGGGGTGAACAGTTGCCCAGCCCATTGAGGAATGGGCATAGGAGATGAAAACAGTAAAAACACTACAAACACAGACGTGGAAAGGCAAAAAACCTTTAACCTATTAAGATTTAAGTCATTCCCCTGAAGCTTAGTCATAGAAATGGACAGATAGCAGTGTTAGCAGTGGTACCAACTCTGCCACCTATTAAATATTCGACCCTGAGCAAGCCACTTCTTTCAGCATCAGTTTTAAGGATTAAATTATATAATTAAAGGCACAGGCCATAGAAACTATAAAGAGATATGAACACCCCAGTTCTGAATATATGGATTTTTTTTCTTTTTTTTTTTTTTTTTTTTTT